>JARQSV010000643.1:681695-699984 GCA_030142285.1 Calameuta idolon
CTCTCTCTCTCTCTCTCTCTCTCTCTCTCTCTCTCTCTCTCTCTCTCTCTCTCTCTCTCTCTCCCCCCCCCCTCTCTATCCCTTTTTCATTGCTCCCATCTCACTCTCCTTGCAGTTTCTTGTTCGTCTGGCGAATCAATGCAAACTGCAACCAAAAGTGCATCGTTGGTCAGATGCACATCTCGAGATAGCATGGACCCAGTGGACGATAAGGAGATCATCTATGACCATCGCGATGCACATCTCGAGACAGCGTGGACCATCGATGAGCATCGCGAACGAGAGCGAAGGAGACACGAGTCTTCGTCCACAGTCAAGATTCAACGTTTCTCATCGTCTGGTCCATCGCAGCATCCAAAGAAGCTGAAGACTCGTTGGATGAGCCGAGACTCCGAGAATGAGAAAATGAAGATGGAATCCTTAAGTGCACTTGTTCTAGCGCATCCCACTTCTTAAACACTCAATTCCACGACAGCTTCATTTCTCCGACAGCATCTTCCAGCATCCTCATCTCATCTCTTCCTCCGGTACACATCAAAAATTCCCCCTCATACTTCCTCTCCTCCATGTCTCCTTCGTCCTCCAGAGAAAACGTATAAAACCGACTGAATGGACTCCGGAGAAAAATTTCGACTCCAGAGGTCACGAGGTGACCCGCAGCTAAGTGAGCGTCGCGACGCCTGACCTTGAAAAAACTGCATTAATTATTTCCACACGAGCTACCGCGTCGTCTCAATTAGAAGCAATTAATTATAAATATCATCCGTATAATTAACTCCCGATAAAAATAATCGCTTTAATCAATTTCGCATGTTTTTTTTCGCCCTTTGGCGGACGCCGATAATTCGCACTCGACGCGTCGTTTTCAATCGCCGACCGGAAGGCGGAAACGTCCGATAAAGACCCAGTTTGCAAGTGGCTCGCGCTTATCGATAACGCAATAACCGTTACACCGCAAGGAGGAGAAAAAAAAAATATCTTTCGCTCTAAACGTAATTTTTTTTTTCTTTTTTTTAATCAAATTCTCTTTCCCTCGAACCGACCATATGTCGCTTATTATACAAAAAATAAGATCAAATCAGTCCCTTGGTCCATATGCGCCTCAACAATGCTCGCCTTGTACACGTGGATCTTGTAACGGTGCAATAGGGATGAACCCACGCAAAACGTGTAGGCTTCATGCGCGCCCACCCTGAGCCACAAAGCCAACGACAAGCTTCCCTGATAAGGAGATATTTGTATTCCAGGGAGAACAGGTCGCTCTCGCTAGAGCGGCCGTGCGCTCGGCGGACAAAGAGCGATTTCCTATCGAGACTCTCGCGCGAGAGAAAGAGAGAGACAGGAAGCAGACACAGGGTCAATCGACGAATAAAGGACCAACTCCTTTCGTTAGGGTCGACAGGCAGAGTAAAACAAAAAAAAAATTTTCAATTTTTTTTTTTCAGTCCCCCGACTCAAAATTGTACGTAGAAAATTTTGGAGAAAAAAATAATTTTTCAATTTCGACTCGTGGATAAACGTGTCAAAAATCTTACGTACACCCTGTATATATCTATATGTATCTTCCGTAGGTCCTATCTGCATTCACGAGCAACCTTATCATCTGGTCTTCCTTTACCCACAGGTCACGTCCTCGTCCTTTACACCTGACCTGCATTCCTTTCTAGTTTGCAAGGAAGAAAACTGCATCCATGCCAAGTATTGATCCTGCTGGCACCTTCCGTTGCTTCCTCGTCTTCCGCCCACCTGGGCTCCTCCCTTGGTCCTCGCGTAAGACACCGGTGACAGGAAGTAACGTGGTAATATTTTATTTCAAATTGTTCACCCGTTATAATATACCCGTGAACGTTACCCACGTCGGAATGATGCATTTTCATCGAACGACTTTTCGGACTTTACGAGCGTCGCTCGTTTGTGGGCTGAACGACCAGAGACACGTGGGTGGGTCTCTACTGTAGAGGGGGACAGGACTTCCGGTCACGGTCGAACTTCCTATTCGTAAAGGAGCATCGTTCACGGAGTGGCCTCCGACAGTGAAATTCCTCGCTGTGACGTAGTCAGATAATTAAAATTCTCACTATCGTAACCTCAAAGCCTCGTAGGCGTGAACATCCTAGATACGAGAAAAAAAAAATACGATTCCTCGTAACTTTACTGAATCTTATAAAAGTACCACCCGTTACGTATGGTTAAATTCAAAATTTAACCGTGAAAACGCCTCACGAGCTCAGGACGTTACAGCCCAGTCGTGAAAAAGTTAAAGCCGCAATCCAACGAAACGTCTCTTCGTTAGACTCGAACGACAGTAAAATATAATCATCCACATTGGAGCCGTCGGTACGCGACGCCGTCAGAGAATTTTTCTAGCTTAGAGAAACACGAAAGGACGGCGGAGCGTCGAGTCAAAAGTCAAAAGAGAAAAGAGGCCCGCGGAATGCATTCAGCTCGGCGAGCGGCGCCAGGGCCGCAAAGACGCGATTTTATTCTCCTCGTGTGGCGCTGCCTGGCAAACTGGGAGGAAGTGGGGCGGGGGAGGAGGGGAATCGATGGATGAAAAGAAAAATGCTGCTTTGCGAACGCGGCATGGTACTCGGAGATATATTCGCGTATTGAAAAGGAGCCTTAATCATAGACCAAACATGATATAGCCCAAAGTATATTTTAATATATACCAGGATCGAGTCTCGACGGTTCGGTCAGAGCGAAACGCGAAACGCATTATCGATCCTTTTCGTTCGAGTCTCGACTCCTGGTAACAGGAGCAGCAGCAGCAACAGCAACAGCAGCAACAGGAGCAGCAGCAACAGCAGCAGGTACCCATCGGCCGAGAGAAACCAACGAGCCAGGAATTTTCCCCTTGGAACCAGATGCACGAGCGCGCATTCCGTTAACGGGGGACTCGCGAATCAAATATTTCCCGTAGGAAAAGCACGTGGAGACAACCCCGTGACTTTCGTTAACGACCGAATGAGGTTAAATGGGAAGAAACGAGTGACGTCAGGATCTAATAATAGAAACAGCCCTAAAGAAACCGTAGACCGTCACGAAAAAGCCAACAAGGAAGCCGGAAAGCCGAACGCGACCGTAAATATAGTTTTCACGGTGCGACGCAGCTGGCTCGTATCGCGTGTGTCCTTCGTCGTCGATTGAAAATTTTTCGGGCCGCGACGAAACGCCTATATATAGATATACTCGTAAGATCTTCGAGATACGATTGAAGGATCTGCGTGGAAATTCGTACAGTCAAATTCAAAAATTAATCATATCTCGAGGCAGACTTATTGTGAAAATCTTTAAATATCCTGTTACTTCTGACTGGGATTGTACCTCCACCTGCTATATGGGAATGGGCACTCAGCCTTTAGGGGTGCGTTAAGGGGGGTGAGTGTGTGGGCACGCGTCTACCCTCCCCCCCCCCCTCTTGTTTCTTCACACGACACTCCTTACGTACGTATTTCATATTCCAAACCCCTGACAAACCACCATTCCCCCCCCCTCCCCACCCCGCGAGCTAGAAAACCAAAAGGTGAAGAGGCCAGGGGCGGAACACAAGGGTAACTGGACTTACGTGTGCACGCATGGCCGAATGCGTAGGTGCGTGCGCCCTTCTGCTCAGGTCGCATCGGTAGGGTGCAGACGTAAATGAGTTGGGGCTCCACGCCAAGGGCGCGAAGATAAACTCTGTAAACATTTCGCGATAAAGGTGACACCCTATACATAGGGGATGAATCGTCTCTTACGCGTATCTTCGCAATACCGTGTGGCGCAAGCGTCTGCACCCTTGTAGGCGTGGGAGCTCGGTCGAAAAAAAAATCAACCCCTATGAGCGACCGCCGACGGCATTAAACAATTAAGGACACCCTCTTATCGGTGACAGTGTTAACGAGGGGGGGTGTAACTTGGGAGGGATGACCAGGGGGGTCGTCAAATTGTACACGTAGAACCACGATATTGATTTCACCCCTTTACCTGATCTACCTGCAAAGTTGGAAAATTACTGTACCACCCCTTATGGGTTTCGCGGGATAGGCCTAGAGAGGGGGGAGAAAAAAAATTATAAAAATTGCATTTTTTCTTTATTCTCAATTACTTTTTTGAGAACGGACGAAAAATCTGTTCGCCGTAGGACGAATTGTAGGATATTTTTGAGAAACGGGAATGGCGACGCCCTTGGCACAAAGAAACTATAAGCAGATACCGAGGGAGGCCTCAAAGAGAGAAAAGTCACGTTTCTGTATTGTATTTCTTTATTCGTGTGTGATAAGATAAAGAATTTACGTGTCGCGCAGTGGACAAACACGACTGGCACGCAATTATTGTGACAATTCAAATAATTGGAGGATCCTCGTATCGCCGTTGATTCTATGGACGGAAAATCCGCGTTTACGCCTATGGAGCTTTTGTGCGCGTCTTTCCCGAGAAACCACTTTAGACCACTGTGTTTTTATTCAACTTCTTTTTTTGTCTGGTAAAAAAATATATATGTATATATACTGCGGGCTCGACGGGTAACTCGGACTTGTAGTTCTTCCAAGTAAAGGGACACCCTCTCCCACTCCCACGTTCGGAGCCACCCCCCCCTCCGAAACCAAGAAGACCCTTTCGGATAGCACGAAAAGGACGCCGACGCTCGCGCCGCCATCTATTAATAAGTGCCTGAAGTTATTTCGGGGCCGAGTTTATTAGCCGGCAGCGAATATTGGGACGCGCGCTCCTCTATCAAACATGTCCGCCTGTGATTGATTGACGTAGTCACTTGGCTGAGGGCTGACGAATGGGGTAAAGGAGGAGAAAAAAAGTGACTAATTCACAAGCGTTTGGCAGTCACGGATAATCGAGACTTTTTTGACAAGTCTATGGGGAATCGATATGCACTTCCGGTTTGGCTTTCCTTCCGATACTGCATTGACGATAAAACCCGCGAAGAAGATACACGAAGACAAGAGACAAGAATTAACCACTGACTTACCGTCGGCTACTGAATTTCGGTAAATATTGATAGTAGAGTCCGATAAGACGCCGAAGAGAGGACGATCCGACGATAAGAAGTATCCTCGTACGTATCGAACGTCGATAGTCGATGATTCGTGAAAATAAAAAAAATTAAAAAAAATTTTACAAAAAAAAAAGTTTTCATCGTATTTAGGAACGCGAATTAATTACTACAAATTACAGCGTTCAATCTAGCAAGGCTTTAATTCCCCGATAGATCTTACAGCGGTCGAGTGATTTTAATCAAAAAAACAACAAAGACCGGCAGATCCTAGTCAAAGCCAAAGATACAAATGTCGGGCGAGGCTATTGTCACGTTTTAACGAGTCGGAAGTCGTTTCGACGTATTTTATCGGTTATCGTTTCGCAAGGCGGCACTCGAAAGCCCCACGTAAAACGCACAAAACGCACGAAAACTCACGAGAGACAAACGAAGTGCACGGGGGGGGGGGTTCCTGTTTCGCCCGTGATTTGAAAAGAAAAAAAGAACCTCATGAATTTACAGAGTTCGACGACTCCCAAGAGAAACAATAAACGCATCCGATCGGAAGTGATAACCTTTTCGGAATTAACCGTTCGCCGCTATGGCCGTCGCATAAATCCTCGATCGAACGGCCGATTCTCTGACGCTCGTTGGAAGCAGCTCGATAAGAGCAACCAGCTCAGATCGGCTCCCCGTGGGAATAGGAATTGGCCGAACTTCGTGCCAAGAGTCCGAGTGTCTTGACAGCTGCCGCTGGGATGAGTTTCACATGACAGTACGTTCGAGATAACTCTGGACAGGAGAAACGAAACGTGGACAATTTTCCAGCTCTGACGCTCCTGTTACCCTGTCCTGACCTACAGTTACGACGAACGTATAATATTGTTTCACAAAATACACTAACTACATGTACATCTGCTCTTTATGTTTATTCGATAAAATATAGAGCGATTTTTATACCCGCCTATGACGTGCACAGGGATCCGTTTGACAAATCGATAGTAAACAATTTACACACCCGTTATTTTTTATGTCGTTACGTAGGTGCATGTGTAATGCATTAAAATAATTTCACTAGTTACCTGTCAACTGTCAGAAGGATAAGGTTACACGATGTAAAAACGTCACTCGTAATGCATCGCCAGGTGAAGCCAGAAGTACGCAAGGAAGCTGCGCACAGTTTAATCAGTCGATGGAAACGCGGAGATACTCACGTTACTTTAGGGAAGATATCTCGAAGGGCTGGGCAATCCTGAGTACTTGTACCACTGATATGTCACTGCTAATAAACAGTGGTCCCGGGGAGCACTTGTTTTTGAACTTCAAAGATCGCGACGTCACGAAGCACGTAATTCGAGCAGAGCTAAATCGTTTGGTCCAGTTGATGGGCGCGCACGTTAATTAGTCTCTTGGGTTTTAATTGGTAGAGAGGTCTTAGAAGGGCCACGGGCCTCGGGCCGCCATGCACTGACTCTGACTGACTCTCGTCTCGCGGCCGAACGTGCCTGAACGCCTCGGCTAACTCAAATACGCTGGGACGTAGTCATACGTATACACTGGTATACACCCACATTTCAGCGATACAATAGCGTTTGGAACTTCGGCTGAACTCGGTCTCACTCGGTTGTCTTCGGTTTTGCGCGCATGCCTTCATCGAACGTCACTACCCGGCACTGTGGTGAAACGCGTAGGCTCGTACCTGGCCTGGACCACGACGATCACGGGTTAGTTGCTACTGCATAGAGAATTGAATTGATCTGCCTGACATCTGGCGGGAAACCAATATATGCTACTGGAAAATGTATTGTACAAACCATCGATAGATAAGCCGACTCCTGATATCGTTGGAGGAAAATAATATCGGTAGGTATTAAAGAACTTTTGATTTACCGACCGATGGTAACTTACCGACGCAGCATTTTTTAATTTAAATTAAATTTTTGCTTAACAATATTTTTATAAGATTTAATAAGAATACTTTTTTTTTTAATCGTTAATTAATATACACGCGCGGTAATTGGGATTTAGTGTCTTTTACAGATGGATAAAACAGTTTCGTTTCGTTTGCCTCTGATGGTAACTAGGATATTTATTAAGTGTTCCGTTTGTACTGTTTCGCCCAGTCAAGTTCTTTCCGACGTTTCGATTTCTCATCGATCGTTTCTTCGTCAGGTATTTCCACCCGAAAACCCATAAAAGCTGCTGAATAATTACCAGTGCCAGGATCGTCAAAAATAACCTCGTCGTCGATAACCCAGCGACCGTACAATATTTCGCCGAACTTTCGAAAACCCATACTGAGCATTAACTCCTGACTCCAACCTGAGGTAAAAATTCCAACGACTGCCGGTATCTTTAGACTTTCAGCGACTCGTATACAAGTTTCAATGAGATTTCTTCTTAACCCACGAGACTCGTATGACGGATGTACACATAATACTTTTATGCAAAGATTCGAATCGCAATTCAGCTGCTCGTACGCACGCGTTTGCTTGATCAATGCGCTTCTTAGTTGCATCACCCTCTGCAATGCCTTTCCCCGGTATATCTAAATATCAACATATTGCAGTTAAGATTTTCAAGAATTCCAAGAAAAAAAAAAAAAAATCAATATTTTTCAAAATAAACTTTTCTTCAAATCTTACCTGAACACGAGTATACGTGTCAGTTTTATCCTGATGACTGATCGTTTTGGTAATTGCGACTCCTACGACGCGTCTCGTCGATGTACTCACAGCTACGATGCTCGTCGTGTCCTTCATCCACACTCTTATCATATCCAGATAACATTTTACAGAATCAGGCTCTGACGTTAGAGAAGACGCTTTGCACATTGGATCGGTTTTGAAAAAATGATGCTGTCGCAAGGAATTAAGGGACAGATGAGACGAGGAGGATGCTTGATTTTTTTTTTTTTTTTTTTTTTTCTAAATATAAGTCAGATACCAACACATTTGGAACGTACGTGGTGACGTGTGAGATTAACGAAAATAATTTCTAATCGAAAGCACAGGAATAACAATTTTCATATTACACTGAACTTTTAACATGTGAATGGCTTCCTCGTAATGCGATTCCTTGAGATCGATAATTCGAAAATTCGTATGAACTTGCCACTCGAGAGGTTCGATCAGCATCTCCTGGGTCGCTTGAACAATGTCGTTCCTCTCAGATTCCGTGAGTCCAGGCTCCATTGACAAAATTCTTGGAATACAATTTTTTTGATGCCGAGTGAAAATATATGAAATTTGAAAAGAATTAGAAAAAAAAAAAAAAATCGATCAGCACCATACCCTGTGACAGAGAACATATATGAACATATATGTTATCTGCTTACGAATATACAGCACCGTTCAAAAGTATCGTACAAACTGAAGTTGGTCCTTCTTGACTCCTACGATAAAAAACCACTTTCGAATGATGCAATTACACTCTGAATACAAACTTGAGAAAAAAAAAAACATAAAAGCAATTTCAGACCGGTGCAATTAATTGAGCGGACAGCTCCGAATCGTACCTAACCTTAAACAGTGTCTTTGCGTACCCAAGAAAGGTAAGATCAAACGCATGGAAAGAAGGACCAGTGCTTTGTCGAAAGGTCGCAGAAGACCATCGATTTCTGACTGCGTCACGGAGATTTCTATAAATGAGATATTGGACTTGAAAAATGTTTTCATCGATGACGTCAATCCTGCAAGCGAAAGTGCCCCTATGGTCTGGGAGAGAATGTCAAGTGGATACAGAATCATCGATCTCCAGGAGGAAGGAACAGTCGATGCAATCACGCTGATAAAAGTATCCGCCAAAAAAATGGTGCGGACGGTACTCAAAAATAATATTGATATTTTGAATTTTCAGAACGATTTTCTTAAGTCGGAACCAACGTGCTGCGCGACGAACATGACGAAGGATTTCGCATCTTCGAAGACGTACATTGGATTGATCCTGAGGCAAATGCGCGACCTTGAGAGTCTCTGTGCCATTGAGGAAGGAACCGGTGACCTGGTGGGGGTCCTTATCGGTTCGAAGGACGAAACGGTCGATAAATGTTACAAGGAGATTCGGGTAACGATGCGGAAATATATCTTTGATTGGCTTGAATTAATTAATTATATATTTTTATAGCCGATGCAGGGACTCTCGAGAATAATTAACCTCAGGAATTGTCTTTTTGCAAAAGCTGCAACTAACGAGTTGCTCGCGAACGGGAAATTCTATCAAATCAATGTGCTTTGCGTGGAGACGAATCATAGGAACAAAGGAATTGGAACTGCATTGGTTCGTTCCTGTGTTTCCAGAGTAAATAAACTGGGAATTTCAGGCTGCCTCGCAGCGTTCAGCTCGGCCGCTGCTCAGACCATTGGTAACTTTTGCTTTTTTTTTTCTATATCATTTTTTTAATACTGATTAATTAATTATTGCCCTCAGGCGAGAGACTGAATTTTGAGAATGTGGGGGAAATTTCATACAAAAATTTTGTCACGCCTCACGACAATGAAAAACCGTTCAAAGACATTCCCGCTGGCAATTGTTCCATAACCTGTGCGATACTCGTCATCGGTTCGCCGCAGGAGGAAAAAGTGGCGGTAAATTCAAACAAGGAGAGTCGATCGAAATCGTCAGCCAAAGTAAAGAGAAAGAAAGAAAAAATAGTATAAACGCGACATCGATCCGGCGAAGAATGCGACCTTAAAGATTTAATAAAAAAAATTTTACAAAAATTATATTTCTCATTGCAAGAATCAACGACGGATAAATATAAAAATTTTCTTCTCGTCCAAAACAAAGATTAAATGTACAATTAATTAAAATAAATACCAAAATCAAGATTCACAGCGAATTGCCTAATTAAAAATACAAACGATTATAAAGATCTCAAGATTTAAATTTAAAAAAAAATTTATAACTCGTCCCTGACTTGAGACGATTCCAAAAAATTCTGATGATCGCCGTCAATTCCCACGATACGTAATTTCTCCCAGAACTGAACTCTCTCGCGTATAAGATTGTCAGCCATAAACAATTCCTTTGAGCTTCCAATGTGTAGATATTCAAGATTCACAGTCCTGACTGGTTTCCATTTGATTGGAACCTCCTTGGTGAGCACAGGCGTTGGATTCCTGTCGGTAAGAAAGTCAAGAAAAAAGTTACCGACTGTAAATAAAAGAAAAAAATTCAATCCTTACTCAATCTAAAATCCCCAATTGACTCACCCTGATTTGGCAAAATTATACCAAAGACTGGTAAACACGTCGACGACCTTGTGATCATCCTCGCTCAATGGAAACTCCTTGAACAATTGTTCCCCGACAGGGAAAAGGTACTGCAACTCGTCGGCATGGCAAACCCCATAATCCTCCGTCGGATCCCCGAAGATCAAGCTGAACGAGGCGCTTCCTCTGTACGCAAGATAATAATAATAAACCGGACTGGCAAGAGCGTTCAGATGATCCCTGACTGCGTTATCGGCAGCAATCGAGAACCAGGCGTCCGAGTAAAGCTAAAAGGATCAATTGCCACGACGGACGGTGCACTTTGAAAGTGAGTACAGAGCTGTCTTATTAAAATAGCTCGAGCGTTCGATAACTCACGTCGATAAGATCGAACTTGGCCGATCGATCGATCGGCCGATCGCCGAAGTAAAAATCGCGAATAGACTTGGTCACATTCTCAATACGATCCGCAGGGCACTTATCACGGTACAGCAGACTCATGGGTGCGACAGTCATGAACTCGTCGTTCAGCTTCTTGACCAATTCGCCTTGGTAGAGACCCAAAAGACCTAAAAAAAAAAATTTTGGATTTAGACTCGGTACGAAGTCGTATATATATGTATGTAAATTCAAAAATCTTACCAGCTACTCTCAGGGCTCCTTCGTGGGACGTGATCCCAGTCATCCACGGGATGTCGGCAACGCGTCCAGCCTTCAGTGAGACTGCTGGATCTTCCTTCAGGAATGCGCCAGGATGATCTTGCTCGATGACCGGTCTGAATGGGATCATCGGGCAGTAATCGAATTCCTAAAGCGGGACAAGCGTACGAAATGATAAATTAATAATGAAATGTGAAATTAATAAAATCTTAATTGAGCAGGGGAGGGGATGAAAATTAGGCAATGCGAATGTTGATTGATTACTTGGTATTAATTATTTGTATTTTTAGGACTGCACTGCGTGCTGATGAAATGCCGACTGACCTAATGGGGAATTTCAATGATTCTTGTACACTTTCACTCGGGTGGTACGTTATTATTATTTCTTTTGAAAGTAAATTCTTTTTATTTTTTTTTTTCTTTCAAAATTTTATTTCTCCCAAGAACCAATCAGATCGCAACTGGTCGTACTGGCTAGATCCTTATACGATTTTCCACGGTTTCCTCTAGATCTTCTTAATTGGAACACATGCCGTTCCCCTGATTTGCTATGACAGATTATCATTGACACGCTCTGTTTCCATGTGACGAATGCAAAGCGGCATTAATCCTGCGAATGCGTTTAGTCGATCGGAAACGATCGAACCTTAAGAATTCATGTCATTTGCATTGCTGACGATTGAGAAATCGAAACAGGTTTTCTGGATTTTTTTTTCACAATTTTCCTAAAACCGGTTTCACGTTTTCATTGAATTTTCATGCTAATGACGACCGGTCGACTTTGATGATAATAATAAAAATAAAAATTAATAAATTCTCCGATACCCAATAATGTCACTCATAGAATTATTACCTAGCCATTATTGCCTATTCATGCCATGATCTTATAAATTTACGACACAAGCGAAACTATAATAAATATTCGAGTTGAAAAAAATTTTTATTAATTAACAAAGTTATATATATTTACCTGAAATTCTTTGTCGGTACCAATAATGTCAATAGCCTCTTTTCCGCGAAGACAAGATAGCAGCGATTTCGAATCATCGTTAGGACAATTCAAATATCGACCTAGACGCTGGGCCTGTTTCCTGGCCAATCCGGGCCTGGTCAGTCCCCAAAAGCATAGAGCGGTGCCACTCTGTGAAATTCCTCGATGAAACAGGTCTAATTTAACGAAAAAAAAAAAAAAAAAAAAATAAACGAACAAAAAGAAAATCATAATGAAGCAAAAACCTGAAGGATACACAATTTACATTAACTGGAAGCCACAAGAGAAACACGTAACAGCAGAAACTGCGCGTGTCAACGTGCGCCGCACGGAAGAAGAATAATTGCGTTATCGTTGGCGTGGACGAAAAAAAAAAAAAATAAAAAGACAAAAAGCGCATACAGATACAGAGCAAAGAAAAATTAAACATTCGCAGCCTGATATTGTTTCACCAATAATTTCGCAACACCTTCGTGCCGAACTCGTATCGCATAATATTATGATCGTTGATCGCTGGAATATCCCAGCAAATTAAAAAAAAAAAAAAAAAAAATTTTCTCAAAATTCGGATTCGAACCATCTTCAAAATTTTTCTATCCCATGCGCCTCGATGCAGTGTATGACAGGTATACATATATATATTATGTTTTCACCGTTCCCGTCGATCATTCCGATCACGATCGACGATCGTTCGAGTCATTCGTATTTTTATGTAGTAACGTCGTAATTACACGCTTTTCAGTTCTAACGGCTGACGAGAACTAATAACGCTTCTTGATCCATAAGCAAGATCAGTAGGTGCGATTGTTAATCAATCTTGCGTCATTATCGTTCAATCTCGTGGAGCTGTCTAGCCTAGAATACACATAAGTATACACATAACGATCTTGTATATTACACATCGATCTTGAATATTACGCTTAACGATCTTCGGACGATAATTAGATCGATCGACTAATTATTATTATTATTTGAAATCTTTCATGGGACTATGTTACAGATTCGTTGAAGCTTCTCATGATCAAGAATCATAATACCTTTTGAAAGTGGACTCATCATGTGGTAGTGAACACTAACGCCACCTGCACTTTCCCCGAAAAGCGTCACTCGGTTCGGGTCGCCTCCGAAGGCAGCAATGTTCTCACTGACCCAACGTATGGACTGGGCCTGATCCTTCATCCCCTGATTTCCAGGCAAGGTCAGATCCTCGTAGCTGAGGAAGCCTAACGGGCCCAGCCTAAGGGACAGATCAAAGTCACACGTGGTGTCGGGACAAAGAGACGCTCGAGGTACCTGAAGTTGACGGTGACGAGAATGACGTCATGGTCCAGGAGAAATTTTGGACCGTAAAATTCGGAGTGTCCAGCGCCGGTGACCCAGCCGCCCCCATGGAACCAGATCATCACCGGATAGGAATGATGATCGATAAGAACGTTATCGCAATCATCGACGGATGGCAGTTCTGGGGTGTAGACGTTCAGATAAAGACAATCTTCCCCTCCGACGATTTCTTTCTGATGCGTGTAGATGTTACGTTGGGTACAGATCTCAGCATCTTCCTTAGCCGAACGTAGACCGGACCAAGGTGCGGCTGGTCTGGGTGGCTAGATGACAGATCGATCATTGACACTTTTCACGTGTTATCGTTTACGATGTTATCGGTAATTTTTTTTTTTTTCTTATCGCGCATAATATTCATCTTGGGACTCGTTAGAATTTTTCATTTTTACGGTGTGAACGAAGCTTTCAGCTTGTCGGCGTCAACGTATTGCCAATGGACCTGACAGGTTTATAGATAACAACAATCTCTACCTGTTCTCCTTATGCTCGTTACTCATTGCTGGTTCAGCTACCAGTCGAAGGTTATTCTCGTTCGAGTAAACTTCACGTCATTGTGCAATGTGATAAGCCACGGAAACGTATTGCCGACTCGAGCGGACCCAAGCGGACCCAAGCGGACCCAAGCGGACCCAAGCGGACCCAAGCGGACCCAAGCGGACTCGAGCGGACCCAAGCGGACTCGAGCGGACCCAAGCGCGGCGACCGTTCAAGGTAAATTTCTCAAGCAATTTCTCAAGCCTTTCCAAGAGTCGAGCAACGACAGTCGCTTATTGCGGTTAAGTAATAGTCGGGTAATACTAAACATAATAACTTATGGACTTGACATAATCATCAATGACTCCGTGAATACCGACAAGTCGTACAGGAATAAATATTTAAATAATTATTGATATTTAATTACGTAATTAATTATAAGTAACAAACCTTGTCAAGATTCGCCTTGATCTTGCACGGTGTTCGAGGTTCAACGACAACGTAATCATACGTCGATTATATAGATACAGTAAGTTGTACATTAAAATTGTATTAATGACTGTTTGTTGTCTTACGCGTTTGATGAAAAAAAAAAAAAAAAAAATTTTAATAAAAACAAAATTTTGTCAGTATGACCTTGAGCAAAGACTCACCTGGTCAATTTACAGAGGTCATCAAAATTTCGTTAAACCCTCTCTCTCTGCCTTTCCGTGAATGACCGGTTGAACTTCAGCTTAAAGAATAAAGTCTCAGTCGGGAAGACAGGGATCTTCCTTACCTCGAATCTCAGTTCTCCAAGAGGCGGTAGGGCGTACGGGATACCCCGGAAGGCAGCGAATTCCACGCCGCGTCTGGTCTTCATAATGGTACCTTCCAAGGTGCCGTTTCGAATTTTCACTCTTGGACCAGCCGCAGCGAGACAGGTTAGATGCATAAGTAGAATCGCGAGGATCGACGCTTGGATCATTTTGAAGTAGATCATCGGTACCAAGCGATCGATGATAAATTGCTATTTTGCAATGATAACGACAACTGGTCCAAAATATTTTTCGACCCCACGATCAAAATACGAGTCGATGAATTTTTTTTTCGAAAACCAAATCCTCTCCTAGCTATTCGGAAGATGCGCTGTCCCGATGGATCAATGGCCAGCGATCTATGGTGAGTCCTCGCGCGATCGACAATTCTATATTCTCGGCCCTCGACACGTGCTCTCGCGGCGAAGGTGAAACGGTGACTGCGCTGATGTTGTGATCTACTGGCTCTGGGCTGGCGAAGCCAACGATGCTGGAGACTCGGAGTCTGTTTACGGGTATTCGGAAGGAAACGAGACTCAAGAGGCTGGAGTCGATTTGCGGCTGGTCGTTCTGTGCTTGGTGGTCACGTGACGTATGACGATTACGATTACGTCAGAAGCAGTGATTCCCGTGCTTTGATTTATTCTGGTTTTTACCTTGTTTTTAATGAATTGTAAATCGGCATTGTTGTCGGTGAATTTTTTTTTTTTTTTTTTTTTTTTTCTTAATTGCCGCAATTATTAGCGATGCAATGAGTGACTGGTTGTTTTTTTTTTTTAATTTTTACGTAATTCTGATTTATCGATGATTGGATTTGAACAATTTTCAGTTTTTTTTTTTAGACGTTTCAATTAATGCACAGGATACGTCACGCGGGAGGAAGTGGCTTTGGTCAAGGTTGCTCGTATAACGTAATATAGGTTTATGGGTGAAACTCATGGGTATGTCGAGGCGATTTACTTCTCTATCGCGCTGTACCATTTAGCGACGATTTACCGTCAGGAGGGTCAGTTTTCTTAAAATACTTGAGAATCCAAATTGGCGAATTATTGTCGATGAATTTTTAGGATCGTATTAATCGTGATTGTAGAAAACTCCTGAGTGAAAGAAAAATACCAAAATTATATTTTAAAAATTAACAAATCTCTTATCGACCGGCAAAGTAGATCGTAAAACAGATATAAATGCAGAAAAATCATATTACGCTGTCGGTAAAGTAGAACAGGTTTCAAGGGCAGAAGAAATATATGAAATAAAAAGAATGAGATTCAAAGCCCTAAAAAATTTTATCAATCCGAAAAGGAATTTCAATATAAATTCTACAAATTTCACTTTCAATTCAATAATAAATTTCTGGCGGATAAGTAAAGTTACAAATCTGCCGTACAGTGGCTCCATGTCGCTGGAGGCCAGTACGGTAATTTATGGTACTAAAGTCGATTTCCTCAAAGATTCGTCGGTTCGGCAGATTTCTGACAGTACTTGATATCTCGAATTGGTCGGGAAAAGTCTTAAATGGAAGAAAGAGAATTAAATATAAAAAAAAAACTTCTCGCAAGATGGCGCAACCAATCACCAGTCTGCGGATCACCGATCGTTAAGTTTCCCGCATATTTTTCCGAAGGGGAAGGGCTCCGACCCTTCTTGCATTCGGCAGCCGCGCGCGTGCATCGGTAACCTACGAGGGGTGCGGAACCCTCGAGGTGGGAAGGGTCGCTTTATGGCTCATGGTACAAGACTTCCCTTACTATACTTATGCCTCCCCTTACATATATATATATATATATATACATACAAATACAACCTTTGACCCATCAGCCCTCGTTTTGTGCGAACCATCATGCCGCCGATGGCTGGCTACGCCATTTTGTAAATCACCACGCTACACCCCGAAGAAACGTCGCGCTGGCCTCCGACGCTTCGTTGAAAAATAAACTTTTTATCGATGAAAGGTGAAGCTGTAATATCTTTTTGACAAATAATAAAAAAAAAAAAAAAATTAGTAATTAACGAAAAACCATAACAATTTCTCGCTCTTGAATTTTCATCCGAATCCTCAAAATATTAATAACTCAAAAAAAAGAATACTCGAGAGATACGAACGTACGAATGAGAAAAAAAAAATTTTTTTGATTCACACGAAACTCAAAAAAAAATAAAAAAAGGGATCTTTAGCACGGCAGACTATTGGCTGGATTCATTAATAAAAATGAAATTCCAGACAAGAGAGTACGTCCGTCAGAATTTTTTTGTCAAAGACAAAATCAAAAGCGAAGCCTCGGCGACGATGACGTAATAAAAAAAAAGAAAAAAAGTATCGTCAAAAAAAGTTTTACCTTCGAATTCGCCACGCGTTACTCGAATACGCAACATAAGTTTCTCCTTTCGTTCGCTCGTAAATAATAATTACACGTAAATCTTGATCATCGAGTTTCTTAAGTCCGCTGTCTCGAGGCACGGGCGCTCCCATTGCTTATCCGGATGACGATAATTCAGTGAAGTGACGGGCAAAGAAAATTTTCCAAAAAAAAAAAAAACATACTCAGCCAGAAAATTCGAGCCAGCACGAACGTCGTACCATTTTCGAAAATCGATAAAGACAGTTCGCACCAAAAATAATGTTACCCAGCTACGCCGATACAGCGTCAGTGTACACGACCGTAAGCCAAAGTCGATGCCATTAGGGATGACAGATTGCGAGAGAAAATCGCGCGACCCACGAACGTCATTGATCGAAGTATTACGCGAACAATAAAGTAACGAAAAATTCTTAAAGAAAAAAAAGTATTCGCGAGAAAATCCGAATTTGATCCTCAAATAAATCGAGTCTCATTTTCATCCTACGGAATCCGGTAGGAGTCGTCCCGGCTGGTGGCGCCATCTACAACGCCGCTGATTCTCCTCGAAGCTTCCTAGTCATCCGGTGTATTGCCGCCATTTTATTTGCCAGCGTGATTTGCGCTTTTCCACGATATCTCATCCTCCTCCCCCCCCTCCCACCCGTCTCTCCCCCCCCCCTCTCATTCCTAAGCATTTACTCACGAAAAGATTCTTAAAATGATTTTCGCGTGCATTGCTTCGTTGTGTGTATTTTTCAATATAAGAAAAAAAAAATTTCGATTTATTTCCTTTTTGAATTTTTTTTTTTCTTTTTTTTTGCCAAATAATAAATGGCCGCCATCGCGGCACGCGAATATACGTACGGGGCTTTGGGTCGCCGTAAGAAAATCCTTATCCATGCGTATTACGCATCTTTCTCTTATGGAACTTTACCAACGTTCAATTGCACAGGGCAATTGGCTCGCCCCTAAGGAAAAACCTCATAAATCCATCCCTGGAATTCCTCGGAGGTCCGTTATCTTCCTCAAGGTGGATCCAGTCAAACCGAAGGAGGAATTCGTGGGACCTCGGCCCTTCACCGAGCCGATGACCGAGATAATCCGAAGGAATTCGTAATATGTCTCAGGTAGAATGTCTACCGAAGCCACTTCGGTACGATTTATTCGGACATTTTTACCTATTGTACTCTATATGTGTATATGCCTTACGAGTAGCAACGATTGATCCTTGATAAATGAAATTCGGTCCCGAAATTCCTTGGAGGCCTCGTTTCCAGGAAATAAAAGAAAGAAAAAAAAAAAAGCACGAATTTTTTCAAAAATAAAATAAAACGAAAAATATTTTTTTCTAATAAATTATAGCCGAAAATAGGAAATTTTTTTATTTTATTCAAAATCCGTCGCGGTAACGGTAAATTTTTGGCGATACGCAATTTTCGAAATTTTATCGGTAATATTGATTATATTTAAAAAAAAAATGTAGTGTTTTGTATTTACGT
>JARQSV010000643.1:712208-730214 GCA_030142285.1 Calameuta idolon
AGAGAGAGAGAGAGAGAGAGAGAGAGAGAGAGAGAGAGAGAGAGAGAGAGAGAGAGAGAGAGAGAGAGAGAGAGGAACGTTAGCCCGACGTAGGTTAGGCACGTTGGGTCGGTAGGCATGCGAGTAGCGGAAGGAGGAGGAGGAGGTGGCCACGAGGAGCTGAGGGGCGGAGGAGGTGCTCGTACTACTCCTCCACCCCTCGCCCCGTCACTTCACTCCAAGAGTACGAATGTTGCTCTCATACGTACGCGTAGCCTCTCTCTCTCTCTCTCTCTCTCTCTCTCTCTCTGTCTTCGCTCTACGCAAGTCTCGGCAGTCGAACGCTATGCTGTGGCTGTGCCGAGACTGAGCGGCGTGCCGACTGGAGGGGATAGCAGTTTGTGCGAAATCGCACTCGCCAAAAACACCCGGTAGATTTTGCAAGGCTCGCACGCACCCGAGAGCACGAGCGACACCGGTCTGGCCGGGGCCAATAGGAGCCAGAGGCGGGAGTCGCTCTGGCCACGTGGTGCCGTGCCGGCCAATGGGCGAGCAGGTTTCGCGGATTCAAGCAGGCCGGCATGTCGTCAGCGAGAAAAAAAAAACGAGTTTGCATCGCGTCCGAAGCCCGCAGCGAGCGGACGAGCCAGCCGTGGCTAGCCAGAAGAGCTAGAAGGAGTCAGGGTACTGCGCTCTGCGTTTCCGTGCGAGAAAAATTTCCTCGGCTACGAGCACACGGAGATTCAGCGAAAGGAGAGACAGATAGGAAGGATAAAGGAACGGAGGAAGACACAGCGACGGAGGCGAGAGGAGGAGAACACGGAGAACGCGGGAACACGCGGTGAGAGGAGAACGCGCGAGGGAGTCGCCAGCGAGAACTGCCAAGGAGACACGGGAAAAGAGTGAGTGGGTGCGAGAGAGAGAGAGAAGTAGAGAGAGAAGTAGAGAGAGAAAGAGAGAGAGAGAAACTGCGAGAAAAGCAACCCGTGAAGTTTATTCTTCGGCTAAGAAAATTCGAGCTAGCGCGCGCGCCGGTTAACCAGGTCCAATCGGGTCGACCGGCTTCGTCGGCTTCGTCGGCTTCGTCCCCGCCGTCAGCAGCGCCTACGTCCATCACGTCGAGCGTCACCAGGAAAGACACCGAAAGGTCCTCGCATTGGGGGAGAGAGTGAGAAAGAGAGAGAGAGAGAGAGCCAGCCGGAATCGCAGACCATATAGATAAGGAGAGCATCGCCAACGGAGCACGAGAGAGAGAGAGAGAGAGAGAGAGAGGGTAGAGGGGAGAGTAGGCAAAACACGAGAGCAACAGAGAAAGAAACGCGTGGAGCCAAGGAGCTACGGAGAGTAGGAGAAGTCCGTGAGAGAGAAAGGGATAAGGAAAGAGCTCGTAAAAGCGAGAGAGAGAGAGAGAGAGAGAGAGAGAGGGCCAAAGAGCGGCGACACGTGACTACCTCTTCTTGTTCGAGCGGAGCAACATCGGCGGGCAGCGCATCGGGCCCTGGTCGTCCTCCTCGTCGTGATCGCGTCCCGCGTTTTCAGCAGAGTCCCCCGACGTCACCCGGACTCACTCGACGACCCCGTAGACGCTCCGACCAGTAAGTCAGAGCGTATCCTAGACATCCTCGCGCCAACCGGATTCCGAAAAATTTCCCCTGTAGCCCCCCCCCCCACCCTTCCCCCTACCCACCTCCCTTGCCGTATCGTCATTCTCGTGTTTCGTGCTCGTGGTTACTCGTGATATATCGGTGCCGGGAAACGCGAACTCCTCGTTCTTCCTGTTATCTTCGGGCGATCGTCGACGCCTGCGCACGAGCTACCTCTACGCCGATACAGGAATTTTGATCGATCGACAGATTCATCGATAGCCCGACTCGCCGCGAGCCCCGAAGAAAAATACGTCAGCATCGGACTCGGCGACACGGAGCTGCACCCAGGAGAAGGTGCCCGTGAGAGAAGCGGAGAGTCAAGGCGCGAGAGCACGTGGCCAGAGAGGGAGGCAGGGACGTGCCCAGGGAGCATCGTCGACTAGTCACTTCGGATCCTCGAGCGAAGAAAAAGGCATCACCATAGCGTCCTCGAAAAGCGAGCCGAGCACCATGTCGAAGCTCTACGTCGGCAATTTGCCGTCGGACTGCAACGAGAACGCACTCCGGCAGTTGTTCCAGGATCACAATCTGTCGTGCACGACGATCCTGGTGAAGCGCGGCGGTTACGCGTTCGTCGACTGCATCGACCAGTCCACGGCCGATCGGGCGATCGACAAGCTCAATGGTGAGTCCACCTGCGACACCTAACCTAATCTCATACGCATACGCATTACTGCTGTCTCTCCCACCCACCCCACCCCTCCCCCCACCCCTGCTGCCGCTCTCCTCTCTCTCTCTCTCTCTCTCTCGCTTCGCACTGCATCACTTCCCCACACGATACTCTGCTTATGCTACCAAACGCCTAAATTGCTCTTTTCGCTTTTACTGCCTCCTGATACATCCAGCCACGCTCGCACAGTCACGATCGACGCTTTTCACGACGCCTCCTGTGGACGCCCGTCGACGCTTCCTCCGCTTCCTCGCCAAGGCTTTAGAGAAGACGCTTGTGAAACGCCGCTTGCCAAATGCTCCTGGAGCCTGGACGCTTGTCGCAACGTGCCGCTGCTGCTGCTGCCGCTGCTGCTGCTAATGATTTTTTTCTTCTTCTCCTAATGACAACGATGCCTCGTCATAGCTTGACACAAATTATACTGGCAATGCTTATTGACAGCGCTTGACAATGACAATGCTTCGTAGGACGATGCTTCCTTTCCAGCTGTCGACTCATCAGCCATTTTTCCCGCCTTGCGCAGAACGCCACGAGCATGCTCTGAAGTAGGATGCCAGTCGCGACAAGTCGAGACAGGCTTTTCTGTCTCCGTTCAATTATCTGGCTTATTCCGTCCAGCGCTCTGCTGACGGAGACTCGTTGGCTTGCACGAGCGAAGGATGAATTTTGTAGAATGTTTCTCGCGAGACAAATTCTTAGACAAATATTGAAGCAAGTAACGCGTGCAACGTCAGATAATGCCTTTTACTTTTCTTTGACTGGTAATGGACAATGAGCCACTTGTGTCAGGTAAGTTTCGAGTTTTTTTAATTTTTTTTCGCCACACGAAAATATCGTCGTTTTAACGCTTTTACAATGTTTACGTATAATACGCGGCATTTGGATTACGTCAAAGCACATATGGTCCCGTTAATTAGGTTATAGTTACTCCCGGCGACGCGTTGTGTCTCTGTCACCTGAAAGCGAGTGAACGGAGGCGTGCAGCGTTTTAGAAAACTATAATAACTGTACCTGATGAGAGTGGACATTCGAAAATCACAATGAGAATTTCACGACGGGAGGATAACGAGAAACGATTAGACGGTTAAATTTCGTTCGGTCCAGTCGCTTCGCTCGTTTTCCACGCTTCTCCCGGTAGAGCCCTACCGCAGCGCCATCTGCGACATGCGCGTCCCCCACCGAAGATACGAGCGCTGCTCCTCCCGTCTCTCCCTTTACTCCTGGTAACTTTATTTATTCCCCAAGAAACATTGAGCGAAGCCTCCGTATAAAAGATAAGCCCACCGAAGAAAACGGTCTTTTCCGTCTTCGAACGCGTGCGGGTTCACAGGTGTGGCGGGGTCCACGTGCTTAATGGCGAGCGATCAATTGGGAAACGGTAGTCAACGCTAAAAATAGCTCCTCGGTACGGTCGAAGCCGCGAATACGTGTGGATTAAATCACGCATCGAAGGAGACTCGTCTTATTATTATCGCGCTCGACCCGTCTCGGCCATCGCGTAACGAAAGCGTAGAAAAAGCCACCCTGAAAGGACGAGGAATTTTTGTTCTTCAGCCAAGCGAGAAATTTTCTAGTTCCCTATTCTTTCCCTCCCCTACCCTCCTCCTCCTGCCCCCGTCACTCCCCACTCTATTCCGGCCAGCCATAACCACCCCAGGTTCTTGTATTGTTAGTCTAGTCGTCTACTAGTTTAGGATGTCTGGCTGGCAGGCCGAGTCCAACGATGCCAGAGCCGAGCTACACTAGCGCTTTCGGTAGGCAGCGGCTCGAAGCTACGTTATTTTTCCCAAAGGAATATTTACTCTCCCTCTCTCTCTCCTCTTCGCCTCCCTCGCCGTCGCCTTTTACTACAGTGTCGCCGTCTCTCTTTCCCATGCTTCTGTTATTCGGGATGGCAACTGCCGGATCTCGGAGGAGTATCGCACTGGGTTTAGACGCGTGTACTGGCCGATAGCCCCCGGTCTACTTATGGCTTGGAAAATTTGTCCACGTGGTGAGGGGGACAGGCGCATGCCGGCCGGTGGATTGCCCAAGATGGCGTCCCGTTTGTCTACAGCAGCAAGGTCACGCGTGTTTCGCCGCGTAGATAAGTCCCTGATAATTGTTCGCGGCGGCGACGAAACGAACGGCTCCGAGCTGATCGAACCGACGAGACTGAGAAAACTGCGGAGTCGTAACGCTGAGACGTCCCTGGCGCTGAAATTACACGAGACGCGCATTAATAGCAGCCACGTGTATCGATAGGAGAAAGCGAGACAGGCCGTGCCGGTGGACGAGAGCGAGAAGGATGGACTGGCCCCCGGTGCTACGAAAACGAAGAAAGAATTTTTCACCGACTGAAATGAAATTCTGTGTGTCTCAAATTGTGACTTGGATTTACAGTTGAACCAGACATCGCGCATGAGATAACAGAGAGAACTGCCTTACCCTCGAATTTCGTGTCTATCGACTTTGTGGAATTTTCGAGGTATTCGTTAGAAACTCGTCAGGCTCATTCCAAGGCGCTAATCGGTTCGTCACACTTGCATCCCAGGGCTGCCAACCGCGTGGAGGCTAAGCCTGAATTCCTTGAAGATCATCGACAGCCTCTCGAGCGACGTGAAGCATCGTCAGTCTCAATATTAACCGTAGACTCGTTGCCGACCGGATGATCGCGAAAAAGTATCAAAGCAATTGCACTTCTTACGTGAATAAATAAATGACGAAACACCCGTTAGAATATATCTCAGACAAGAACCTGCTGTGCGCCGATAACGAATCCCTTCCGTCTACGTCCCGACACTTTTCACGCCTAAATTCTGTTTCCGTCGTGCACCAGATAAGGAAAAACTTGAGCGTCGAAGCGCCCGACGTCCGAATACGTATTTGTAAGGAAAAAAAAAGAAAAAAAAAAATCTACTCAAAGGGAATCGAACCCTCGTTCGTGATGACCCGCCGCCAGTCCGAAGTCTTGAAAATGTCACGTATGTACAAAATGCCAGAAGAGCGTTAGCTCCGCCAGGAGAGCAGAACTAGTTTGGTAGGTTAGGTCTTAGGCTATGTTCCGTCTAGCTACGGTCAGGTTAGGTTCGCTTGCATAGGCTTGTACTGAGTCACGACGCCTCTTCCTCCGTCGAACAACTTGCTCTCCCTCCGCCCTCCCGACCCCCGGACCCACCAACTTCACACAACCACCCAACGTTCCCACTTCCATCGTTTTCTCTGTAGCTTCGTCAGTCACCGACACCAGCGGCATACCCCCAACCCCATATCGTCATCTCATCTTTTATCTCATCTTGCCCCCCCACCCCCCACTCCCTATCTATCTATCTATCTCTTTCCCCACAGGCTCGAGCCTTCCTATGCGTGACCCAGGCAATACCGTACCCACCGTCCGCTCGCGCAACCCAGATCCCTGGCACTAGTGTCCCGCGCACGATGTGTTCCTAAAGTCTCTTAAGAACCTTAAAAGTCAGCGGCAGAAGGGAGTCAGACGTTACGATCGGAATGACTCGTTGCCGTCGACAGGAAACTGCCACATTCTTTCATGCTCTCCTGACTCCCTCTTGCTTCCTCTAGCTACGGGCCATCGATAGTCTCTCCCTCTCTCTCTCTCTCTCCCACCCGACAGACAGTCTACTCCTCGTTGACTTTAACGTAGAAATTTCGAAATCTATACTTCGTTAAATATTACCTCGATGAAGAATCTTATTGGAGCGACTCCCGTACGCAGGTTACAATCAATTGCTGTAATTTACAAATATTTATAAACGTCCATCCAATATCGATTACAGCCACTCTGATTTTATCGTTGAGCCCAACTATAAGCAGAGACTTTAGTTCGGACACTTCGGATGTCCGTTTAAACTGCTCGTAAGACGACTCGATTACGTCGGCCGTCTAAATGCTTCGAGATCCGTTCACTCGAATTACGTATGTGTCGCGTGTGTCTCGGAATTTTTGTAAATTTTTTTTTCTTCTTCCCCCCCCCCCCCCCCCCATCCCTCTCTGTCTCTCCTACCGTCTCGCTCCCGTTTCTTGGCTTCTCTTTTCGGGACGCTACGATTGTTTTCACGAACTAACGAGACTCCCCGCGCCTCTCTCGCCCACCCATAACGTCCCCCGTCTTTTTACACAGACCCAAAACGTATTTTAAGCACGACCCTATGTCGTAATAGGCTCGCCAAGCGAATGCGAGGAGCATTATCATTTTTTCACGAGTGCGTAACGAGTCGACCAGGACCCCAATGAAACTTCTGATTGCCGTGTTAGCTATATTCATTACGATATAGGTATACACGCCACCAGATGCCTGTCGAATATGAGACGCGCACGTTATTCGGTCCTGTGAAATGCAGCCGAACGCTTCGTCAGTTTTTTGCCCATTTGTTAAATCGAATCAACGCAATAATTATCAAACTTGGTTTCGATTGGACTTTTTTTTTTGAATTTTTCAAAATCGAGAAAAAAACTTTTTTTTTAACTGAAAAAAATTTCCTTCCTTGAAAGTTCGCGTCGTACTCTTCGTCTCTTCCCTTAGTCGTGGATTATTGGCTATCTGCTTTCATTCGGTCGCTCTTATCTTATCTGCATTTCGATTGCGAAATCTATCGGGTACATCGCGCCAGTGAATCGACATCGTCGATACGTCTCCATATGCGTCTAAGTATGCAGAAAATTAGTATGTCAGCGTAAAGTAATTGGTACGGCAGTTTCTACGTTATGAATGATCGTGTCGAAATTTGAGAAAAAAAATTTTGATTTTTGAAAAATCTCACGATTTGCCTATATAGTGAAAATATTTAACTGCGACGCGGTTTCTTAATTGATGATTTGAGGTTCGAGTGAATTTATGAATTTGTAATTATGACGTCACGGCTCGAATCCACGTTACGGGCCCGGCCACTCGCCTTTAATACGCGTTATCGCGCAGAATGCATCTGATGCACTTGAGTCGTACTGCATAATGCAAGAAAAACCTGACTAATTAGCATACAGATAGACAGCTATCTGATCGACGTGGACCGATGGGCTTCCTACCAAATAAACCGCATGACTTTGCTGCATTCTTTGTTAACGTTGCCTCACCCTGTGTAAGGTCCGATCCACGATCCCCCGAGTACATTGGTATTTTCGTTTTTCAAAGTTGCCACTTTTACACGCCCAGCGCGCAGACGGCCGTTCGAATTTCCCGCCTTCGTTCAGTGACGTCATGGCGTTTTAGAAAACGACACCCGAAGAACGATTGCGGGATTTTTCCCTGATTCACACGACGTGCCAACCTTACCGACCCGGAGCGTCTTTCCGTAGCCCCTCGACTCGTCACGGTACCAACCCGACAAAGCTATGTGAATTTTCGTTCGATCGAGATTTCGTGCTCACCGTGTATTGCGCAATCGTGCACAAGCCTCGATTTGTCGCGTGCCGCCACGCAGCACCTGCCCTTCGAAAGTCATTCCTTCGGGGCGACCGGGACCGTCTTCGATCAGTTTCGGAACTCTTCGGGAGTTTCCGGAAACGTTCGTGTACGCGTTCGACGAATATCAGTGGTTACGATTGAACCTGAATGCAGGAGAGTCGTGTTATCATTTTTTTTTATCGTAAGTTTTTTATTGACTTTTTTTTTATATATATATATATCATCAATGACTTTCGAATCGATCGATACCAGTACCTTAAATGATCCATTTAATCGTTATCGATTTCACTGAACGGAATTGAGGTTTACTCCGAGGCTACGATACAAGAACTTTATTGTCCTTAGACGTTAACCGCTCGAGTTTGGTTTGTTTATCGATCGGTAGGAAAAAAAAAAAAGCTAAGGAATTTTAGGGGATTCGAAAGATTAGAAATATGACTTCGTAAGGAAGATAGTATCGCGTTTGATTATCAGAAATCGGAAGCGAGAGGCGCCACTGGTTATCGCAGCGACCGACGTCGCGACGCAGCGAAAAAATCGTTCGATATTGGAAAAAATTTTTATCGAAAAATAATATTTATTTTCCAAATTTTCGACACTCTTTCGAATTTATAGTCAACAAAATTTTTTTGGAAAATTTTCCTCTCGGCTTAGGTCGGACCTTTTTTACGAATTTTACGAATTCTTTCACTCTCGCTATCCCTTCGCTCTTGACGTAAATTTACGTCGACGTTTTATAGCCGCACACACGGATTCCCATATCCGTTTCCGGCGTCGGAACGCCGGTTACTTTTCACGAAGCTAACGAGTGAGGATTATAGATTTGAATTTCCTTAACAATGTGTCCGGATCGAGACGACCTACGCAGCATCACTCACAGGACCAGCTGTCTCCGACAGAGTTGCATGTCGTTTCCGGGTAACCAGGGGAATGATCTAAAAATGGGTGAAAAGGAACAAAGTCGTATAGAAAGGAGGGAGGATGGCCCGAAGAAAGATATAGGACCTTCGTTCAGTAACGAGGACTGGACTAATTAATTTCTATCGTCGAAAATCTATAGTCCGGTTCGGTCGATGTGAATTAACGGCCCAGTACAATTTTACGTCTACGCGCATGCGCGGAATTACGGGGCAGCCACGAAAAATTAATATCGGCTGTCAAAAAGGGTAATCGGGCTGCCGATAAGGTCGGAACCTTCTTGCCAGAAGGATCCAAAAGCGAAGACGGAATTCGCGGAAGGCTGTCAGAATTTTCAATCGCACTCGATTCCAGGATATTCAAGGATATTTCAGGAGCCTCCTGAATCCTCGATGCCGGAGGAGAAAAATTACACAGTCGCGGACGCCATTAATCTCTGAACGAGCGGATATTATTTTAATTCTCGAGTCTCAAGCGAGTCTCTTCCGAGAACGGCGTCCTTTGTCCGGGCCGGCACCAGAAAGAAAACTGACCGAGTGATTTAATCTGCGAACGGGACCCTGTTGCATTTGTTTTTCCCTCTTTTTCTCCTCTGCAAATATTTTTTAAATTTCTTTAGAACCGCTGCTCCTTATCCGCCACTGGGATTAAATTATTTATACTCTTCGTTGCTTCTCCCGAGAGTCTCGACCCCTTTCGTTTCACTTTCCTCGCACATATGTGTCTACCCGGTGTAACCGTCTGTCTGTATTACCTAATGAAAAGACCTAGTAGCCGGCATCCATTTTGAAAAAACCGTTACGATTAGATAGGTAGCCATTAGAAGGCGTAACGTAGCACACGCACTGGGGTTAGGGTGGCGTAAACACACTGACTATAGCAAAGCGTAGGGTAACTGTGGATATATGGGTAGCGTTTATTGTCAGTCGATAGTCCAGAATCAACTAGAACAATCTACGAATCGGAAATTCGAATTATAAATAAATCGTGCGTCTTACCTACGCTTGGCGTACGGTGCGCATGCGCGTGATCACGAGTGTCTCCGTATTCTTTACGCACTCGTTGACAGAGATACTTGTATTTCTTGGATTAACCGTATACTCTCGGCCACACTCTGAACTTTGTCCACTCTTTCAGATAAAGGTCTTTATCTGTTTACGCGTTATAAAAGTGTGCTCCTTCAATTTCACGAACGAAAAGCGTTGCTGGTTCGAGACGTTAAATCGGATTGACGGTCTGTCGCGGGAGTGGCGCGCGCTGCGGACGTTTCGGGTACTAATGGCTACGGTTCAGTCGCGTCGCGCCCTCGGCTGTCAATTTTCGTCAGGTTATGTGGCTAGTGATTGTCCAGTGAAGGAAAGTCTACTCGGTAGGGTTAAATGCGGCTCTTTATCAGTGACTTCCAAACGGAAGGGACACCCAGCGAGGCAAGCGTGTAACGAGGAGCGTCGTTTCAGTTCACTCTATATGCATCGCCAGAGCGAAATTGCGTCCCACTTGATCGAGATTTACGATCCAATTGTTCATTTCGGTGCGGGCCTGTCAGTCCGCCGTCCTCAGTGTCCGAGACTGCACAGGCTAATTGATAATCGCTGGAAAAACGTCGACTCGCCCACTTGGACTTTGACTTCTTTGTATCGTCACGAAAAGTGTCTGTGGCTTCTACGAAACGTGTAATTGACTTTTGTTGTTCCTTTGGGACGCGGCAAGTCCAACGAGACGGAAGCCGAAGCGATTCGTCGGAAGTGCCAGGCAGCGAGGATGATTTACTTCACGGGACGACGATATCGGACCAACAATATTTCGCCGAAATCGAAGCAGCGATAGAAATAGGTACGCAGGCAGTCACCGAAGATTAAGTAAAACGTGTATAAATAGAAAAAGTGAGTCATACAAAGGGTAACGAAGTCGAGAGAGAAATATTTAGGAAAATTAACGACGTGACGGGGTCTTCGAGGAGAGGTTAGAAAATTGAAAAGCAGCGAGGTGTCGTGGCTGTCGAAGGGGACAGAGGAGAGGAGGAGGTAGAGAAATGGCGAGTGGTGCTCTGTCAGTGTAACAAAGAGGACGAAGGAGAGCAAAAGAGACAGAGAGAGGATCTCGAGTCTTGCCGAGTGTAGCCGATGAGCCTGGATTCGCAGTCAGGACGGTCAGGACCTATCTTAACATGCGTGGGTTCGTTCATTCGGCTTTCTCGGTTCGGTTCCGTTCGTTCCGTTGGTTCGGTTCATTCGGCAAACTAACCTACCCACCTAAGTAATCCATTGTGGTTCTGGCAGTTCTCGTGCTCTCTTGGTCCGAACGGCTCTCACGCTGAGAGCCGACCGCTCAGCCGAGAGGGAGAGAAGTATGCCACAAGGCCAAGCCGTCTCTCGGGCCGATTTTTACAAGACTTTTTTTTCTTTTTTTTTTTTCTCCACCGAACGCTTAGAAGAAGCTCAAACCGAAACGCCGAATTATGTTCTTGACCGTATAATTCGTGTCTGACTCTTATGCGATCTCATTTCGCATGAAGGTGGACAAGCGCCGTTATTTTTTTTACTTCCATCCTAAACACACGTTACCGACCCGATGGTGTTCGTACGTTCGCGGTACGTATATTTAAATTATATTCAATATTTCACTTTCGTATTTCCCGTCTTTTGAAACCTTTTCAGTTTCTACCTTTGTTCAATGAATTTTCCCGAGTAGGATCTCAACGGCCTCGTCTTTTGTCTTTTTGGCTTTTGTTTTATTGTCTTTTGTCCAGTGCCGCCCATTGGCCTTTCGCTTTAGCCGCTCCTGCTGTCCAACCCTGACGAATTGTCACTGCCAAATTAATTGGATATCCCATTGCGAGTTGGATGGATTAAGAGCGCCATTTTACGTGTGTAGACAAATGAAGTTTTTTTTTTAAATTTTTTTTTTATGTAAATTTTTATTTCCCGATCGAATCCAATATTTATTTTATAGATAGTATGAAAATTTTTATTAAACCCGTACGACTCGTCCTGACAACGTCTACGATATTTGCCAACGAAATAACAATTTATGTACCTAGTAGCGCTAACCGCCGTGTCCAAAGGGATCGGTCATTCAGAATCTCACTGGAATGCACAACAGGAACCTGTTCTCATTCCCATTCTCATTGGCAACCGCGCAACCCAAATATTTCATTGCTTCCCCATGGAGCCAGTGCTCATCTTCAAACACCCCGTTATGTCATCCCCCAGATAAAATCTACCACCTCAAAAGGGAAACTCATCGAGGGTTGGCCCAGAGACTAGCGTTTCCGGTTTTTCCATGCTGCCTACCAGCACGACCAGGAGAACAGGAAACGTAACAGAAAATTCAGACCCTGTCTCCATGCAAAAGATCTAAACTCCAAATTCGCTAAATCGTTCGATCCGAGATCATAAAAAAAAAAACAGATCGATCATAACATCCGTCCCGACGACATTCGTCTCTCAAGATACTTTTCATCGTCTCATCTCGATTCTTCGAATCTCAGTGTATATTATACCCAACGCGCAATTCACTATAGAACAGAAACTCGGCAATGCTGCTGAAATAGATGAGGGAATGAATATATATTAGGTAGGTATAAACCTCGATCTATACCTACCTACCTACCTGCCTGCCTGCCTGCCTGTGCCTACATACCTACCTAAGCTCGTTCACTCACAGGCTCGCTAGGCTCTCACCTACCTGGTAGTTTTCGCTTAGGGGAGCAGCAAAGACCTTGAGCCTTGCTCGGCCGGCCGGGTGCCGGCTAGTAGTGACCCACTATAAAGGCACTTGCTGTCCTACTCCTAACCCTCGAAAATACCTTCCTTCCATCTCCCTCAGTTACCTCGTGCCTCCTAACCTACTCTCTTGCCCACATATCCACCGGCTCCCTAAAACTTGCTTCGTTCAGCCCTGGCTCTCCGCACTCACGAGCACACCCTAAAACCCACTGCGGACCCACTCTCACTCTCAATACAAAATTCTCTCACTTTTCTACTGCCTGGGATCTATATCTATCTCTCTCTCTTTCTCTCTCTCTACCGCTCTCCTACCTACACGCGCATACCAGTTGTTCGTACACACGTATCTCCGTGCGAGGATCCCTCCGCGCGTCCATGTGCGCTTATTCCTCGTCCTCGTCGTCGCGCTTTGCCGCTGCTTAGAGATGCGTCTGTATTCGAGGAAGAATAGGTACCTACCACCTAGCATAGCAACTGCTGTTTCTGCATTTCTTAGCCAGCGCGCCCCATGCGATGTCGGTATATTTGAGCTATATACCGGGTGTCCCGTACGTGGCGCCAAGGGTCCAGGTTGGTTGTGTTACCTTTTTTTTTTTTTTTCAATAAGGACACCGTTGCTCTACGTGATATATTGGACGTTTTTAGGAACTCTGTAAGAGTTCCGGCGAGAACGACGCGGTCGTTAATCACGGATCTGCCAGATAATGCAGACGATGATCTTGTCGAGGATGATGGAGACGGTTTAGAGGGAACAGATAAATTTACGGTTGATCGCCGAGCGTTTCATAATTTGGCGACAGCGCGTAACGACGTAATGAGAGAAAGATAAGGAAAAGGGGTGGGTTGCTGCTCTTGGGTCTGTTGACTTTTTTTTTTTTTCATTTCGAAGAATTTGAATTCCTAGCGTGGGTCTGCATCGGCCAGTCTAAGCCCTCTTGGGTTTCGACTCGCCTGATCTCGTCACGGCAACAGCCTGGATTTTCCGGTAATCTTATGCTAGCCTGGTGGAACGGAAGCCTCGCACAGGAGTGCAGGATCTTTTACTCCCGTGAACGTGAAATCGTTCGCGATTCATGGGATTTCATGGGAACCCCTAAGCCTGGCGTTACGCCTCTCCGTAGTTCCTAAAGGTCGGCAGCCTCGAGTGGAATTTGCCTCGGGGACCAAAAAAAGACTTTTATCGCGCTCCTACAGGACGCTGGAATGTCCCTCGCGAAAATACTTGTTAATGTTTGTAAACGCTGTAGATGGTCTCTTGACACTTTGTTGCCAATTGCCTTTTGCATGAAACCTGTTGGTTCTACGCGAGGAACAGGAGGGAATGCGGGGAATGTCGGACAGGAACCGACAGCCGAATTTTTTTTTTTTTTTTCAAGGGAGAAAGCCCCTCCTCCCCCCTCCGTCACACACGGGACATTCTAAGTAGCCATCTAGTCCTTCTTCTTTTTTTTTTTAAATTCTCTTTCACTTTCCTCCTCTTCGCCTAGTTCACTCTCCCGTTCAACCGAGGATTCATACTCGTATTTTTAATTCATTCCCAATTCCCAAGCTAGTCTCTCCCCGGTATAGGCTCCTCGTCTACCTAGAGGTACCTCATTGTACCCAGCATTCTGCTGCATTTAATGGACTCCTCGCGAACAATTCCGCCACTCGCCACACACGGCATTGTGAGATCTCCCTATTTTCGCAGGGCCCATTCAGACCCGTGTCCAGGCCACCCTGTGTTCGGTATATTTTAAATAAATTTTCAGATTCCTATCGGGCGCTTGTCAACAAAGCCCTGCCGGTCGCGCTACTTTTGAAATCCCCTGTAGCCATTTTACCTTTGCACGAGCAGCCACGAGTGACCCCGTGTCCCGCGGATCTCCGCGTCTGCCAACCTTACAGCTTCAAAATATCACTTCCCCGTATAATTTTTCATACTTTTTTTTTAATACACCCCTTACATCGAAGCTCTACCTAAGGGTCTCAATCCCTTGTGGCACCCATTCAATTTTCCAATAGTACAGATGTACATGCCAATACCAAAGACCCTGGACGTACCAGTAATGACTTGGTCCGGACGTCTTCGACGAAGGTCTGGGCCGTAAAGAGGCCTAGGCCTGGCCTGGCCAAACGGTCGCTGGAGGAAAAAGGGACGGACGCGGCAAATAGTTAGAATTTTTTCCTGATGCAGGTAGAACTGGTTAGGAAATTAGATGGGTCGACCGGTAGAAGAGACACCTGGCGCATAGGAAAGGAAAGGAAATACGCGTGGATAACTAGTAGTCGTCCTGGCATATTGGGGCGACGCTAGGGCGCGGGATCCAGAACCCCGAGAGCTCGTCCTTAGATACGTTCACATAACCTCTTGATCCTGATTAGAATATGAGTGAACGATACGGGACGGACAACGTGCGATTCCGTCCATTCTGTACCGCGCGCTGCTTAGAAATCTAACCTAGAACCACGAGGACGGACGCGCCTTGGAAAAAGCTGTTGCCGTCTGACCAGATCGGCGGATGACCGTTTTGTTACACCTATGGTTTACCATATCCCCGACCATGGGTTTTTCCATGGGGAACCATGGGAAAAATCACAGGACGTAACTCCCATCCTTTCGAGCATGCCGGACCCATTGATGCTGGACGAGCTTGCATCGAGCATCCGATAACTCAACTTTGATCTTGATCCGATCACGATCGATCTCTAATCGACGATCGATCACGATTCCACCGTGATCCCTGTAGACACACCTGCTGCCGAAGTATGCCGAGCGAAGCGTGGCGAACCGTTCCTTCCAATCTCACCTTTAACGCATTTTTCAAATTCCTTGATTTCAAAATAATTTTACTTATCGATCGTCGATCGGTAATTTTTCCAAAATTATTATTTTTTTTTCCAAATAATCAAATTTACCTTTTACACATTACAGGATACAACTATCTTGGATCTACACTGGTGGTCGAACCATCCGTAGCCGGTGGAGCCAAAAAACGGTGAGTTTTTTTTTTCAAAAGAAAATTTTTCACCTTTTTCATTTTTTTTTCTTTTCTTTTTTTCTTCGATCATCTTTTCTCGATTTTCATTTCTCTTTCTCGCTTCATCCCAGCCAAACGGTTTACGACGTTCGGGTCCAGTTCGGCTTCGACCCGTTTCGCACGATCCTTTCCTAATTTAAGTGGACAATTACTGCTGCGAGCCCGTAATTATCCCCTATTTATAAGCGTCGTCTCTCGCGAGCGGTATCGTCGTGTGGATGATTAGGAGTATTAAAAAAAGAAAAAAAAAGAAAATTGAAACAGAAAAAGGAAGAGGACGAAAGAGAAGGAAGGACAGAGGAAGAGGAAATCGGGACGGAGGACCACAAGGCTAAGTGGGTAGGAGTCGAGGCAAAGGGGTGGCAAAGCGACTATCGGCCTTAACAGGGAATAGGAATGGGTGTCTCGTGGATAAGGTCAGGTTAGGTTCATGCTATCTGGAAGATCGCGTGTAACGCGAGCATAATGAGAGGATGAAGCAGCGCGTGCGCCTTCAGTGTAAACTCCCGCGAGTATGGTCACTTTAAATAATCAGGATTAGCACCAGTGGAACTCAATTTACTTATTCGTCCCCAAAATTTGGTTTTCCAGAAAATTACAAAAAAAAAAATCCTTTTCCATTCTTATCACCACTCCCGTTCAGTGTACGTGACAATCTTAAAAAATCTGATCAATTAAAATCGTCATTCGAAATTGCATCTGGCCAATTGTCATCCGATTCGCATACCAAAGCCAGCAGAACAAGATTCTTTACAAGGGAAAAAAGTCGCTTTAAAATGTCAAATTTTCGATAATCGACGTATGGAAAATTTTTTTTTTGAAAAAAAAAATTTTTTTATTTTCGTAAAAATTTTATCAGCGGTTATCAGGCACGCGCCTAAATCTGATATTGATTCTCGATCTCTCCTCGATGCCATTAGCCACCGGTCGTTTTCTCTCATTGAGACATATTTGGGAGCCGCTGAAGTGGCAGGCGCAACGAGCCAGGCTTCTCGGTCGAAGCGAGTCTTGGAGGGACAAAAAAATGTGGCACCTGCCTTCTGTCGAAGAAACTACATGGGCCGAACTGCTCAGCCGCTCAGCCGCTCGGCCGCTCAGCCGCACTCAGCGCCAAACGTTCCTTTCGGCCCAACCGAACCGACCCAGCCGAACAGGCTGCCGCTTCTTTTTCTTTGGACTCCGCTCGCTCGTGCCGCAACTGCAATCTGTTCCTCTGCGTTTCTTCGTAAGACGTTGCGATCCGGCATATCGCGAGCTGCGATACGCGCGCTGGGCTCACTGGATTAGCCTAATTTCCCACGAGAAGAAATCAATTGTTTATCGATAATTATCGATACCTTTCGATACACACATATACATGTATACTGTGTGCGAGTTATCTTTCTCATTGCTCATTACTTGCTCCTCGCTGCGGGCAGCTGACAAATTGGCAAGGGGAGGGTTATAGGTGGGTCCTATATGTAAGTGCGAGAGAGAGAGATATATATGGTGTAAAAAAAATAAAAGAGCAGAGGGATGGCAAAGGGGAGGGAAGCGAACCAGTCGAGTGCAGTCGCCTATCACTTCCGGCGAGTTTCTATGTGGCTCGAGAATCTAGTTGTCTGGTATCTATGGTGTCTATGTATGTATGGAGTCTCTTAGGGGATCCCAGGGTGCCTCAACCCTTTCACTCTTACACCCTTTCACCGATTGACCCTCTTTTCTATTTCTTTTTTATTTCTTCTCTCTCTCTCTCTCGCGCGCGCGCGCGGGATGTTTAGCTCGGACGCACGGCTAAACGTTAATTTCCATATAAGCCGATATGTTTCAAATGTAAAGTACAAGAGGCTCGAGAGACGAGGACGAAGATAAAAAAAAGAGAGAAATAGACTGGGGGCAGGGGGAAAGAAGGAAAAGAATAGACGAAGAAGAAAAGGAAAAAGAAGGAACGTCCAGAGAGTTGCTAAAGGAACTAGTTTCTACAAGGTTCTCATCCCTGGCAGCTCTGGCAGTTCTGGCAGTTCTGGCAGTTCTGGCAGTTCTGGCAGTTCTGGCAGTTCTGGCAGTTCTGGCACCCCTAGCGCTCATAATATCCAGAGGATTCGGCTAGGACCTTTTCCTCTTGACGTTCCTCGTCTCTCTCTCTCTCATTTTTATTTCGTTCCTCCTTGCTCCCTTTTGCCCTCTTGTCTCTCCATTCGATCCGCAATTCCAGTAAATTGCCCTTCGGCCGCATCGAGAGCCGCCACGGCTCTGGGCCGCTTTGCTGAGCAATCCGAGCCAAAGTATCCGTGCGGCTGCTGCGTGCATCGAAGATGCGGCGGCATCGCAGGCACCATTTTCTTTTTTTTTTTATTTTCAATCCTGAACCGCAAATTGGCCATCTCGAAAAAGGAATGGTCCAGCTCGTGCCCGAGTACGACAATGGAGTCGCGTGCTCTTTGCACCCGTTCCGGCTGATCCTTCCAAACCAGTGCAAGCTCACGTTTGGCAGCAGCCATACGCAGTCAGATGCATCAGATGCATCCCGTATGCAGCTACGATGCAGCCAGTAGATCCGAACAGCTTCGTCTGCCGTCAAAGTAGTCAGGAGCCTGGAATCGTCTGTTCTACAGCAAATCATAGTCTGTGGGTGGGGGGGGGGGGGGGGGCTCGGGGCTCTCTCGGG
>JARQSV010000643.1:730314-746526 GCA_030142285.1 Calameuta idolon
CCCCCCCCCCCCCCCCCCCCCCCCCCCCCCCCCCCCCCCCCCCCCCCCCCCCCCCCCCCCCCCCCCCCCCCCCCGCGGCTCTCTCGGGAGATAAACGTACCGAAAGCGGTAAAAAGCCAAGTAGCGAAAGGACCGAGAAAGAGCAACCTCGGTACGCGAAGAGAGTCGCAAAGTGCATCGGGTGACGTAAAGATGCATCAGACGCACATAAATGCATAATCCCTGGAGTTCCGGCGAGTCGGCCGGATTTGGTCCTTGCACTTTTGCCGATTTGCATAACAAGGCCGATGCACCTCGCGGGGCGCACAGCACGGTCAGGTTCCGCGATACAATGAGATTGACCCCCCTGGTCCAGCACCGGCCGGGATGCACTTTGCTTGCAACTCTACCCTGCATTCACTTGGAGAAGTGCACCGTGCGCCCAGCGGTCCCTCCGCTCGCGCGTGTGCATCTACTTGTGCGCGTGCGCGCACCCCCTCCCTCTCCCATTCATTCGCAAGGATGCAAGGTGCTCGGGAGATGAGGAGACCAGGAGGGGTGGGGCTGGTGCATCTCTCCGCTCAGCAGCCGGACTCCTCGGACTCTGGTAGGAATGAGTCGCGTTGCATGGGGCGCGTGCCAACCTCGTGGCCTCGTGGCCTCGTGGCGACCCACCCTCCTCCCAGCCTCCCGTTCCTGCTCAACCCTTTACCTCAGCCTCTTCCTCAGCCACCACCACCACCACCACCACCACCACCTCCTGCCGGAACTTCCGATCGGCGCCAGCCGGCGCTGCGCGTCGCGACGCGGGCCGCTCTGCCGGCCCGAACCCACGATGCACTTTTAGCCCCCCCCCCTCCCCTCCCCTCCCCTCCCTCCCTGACGCGAGCTGCATTCTCCACGTGCACTTGTTGCGCTCGGTGCAAAAACCGCTTTGCTAAATCTCGACTTTTCTACCCACTCTCCCTTTCCTTTGTTCCGCTTTCTTTCTTCTTCTTCTTTTTTTTTTTTTGTAACGGAAGTCGCCTTTTTTCTTCTCTTTCGCTTTGCCGCGAGTCAATTTACTTTTGCTGACTTGCACTTTACTGGGGATTTTTTTTTTTTTTTCTTATTTTTAAAGACGCAGAAATTTAATTTACGATCTTTCGCTTTCTTCTCCTGTGGACTATGTGCGATTCGTCGGTCGGGATTCGCATGGTTGTTCGCGAGGAAATTTTTTTTGGGAATTCATAATTTTGAAAAATTCATCGATCCGTTACTTTGTCCTATGATAAGGCAGTCTTCCTTCGTAGCGGCTGCACTTGTTGCATTTTGCATAGTCGATTGCTCGAATCCTGAGGAGAAACACGGGGGCAGCCAAGGGCTCGAAAAATTGGCTCTTTGCGCAATTTTCAATATTTGCACAGAATTTCACTCCATAAATAATAGTGCGGGTTACGTTGGGATCCGCCAGGGAGACAAACTGACGAAAGTGAAAAAAAAAAAAAAACTAGATCACACCGAGTAGCGACTTCTTCTTCCAGCAGCAGACCAGCCCGTTGGAACAGAATAAAACGAAACTCGTTTCCAAAAGTCGCGTTTGCTCGAAGTATTTTCGATTGAAAAAAAAAAAAAAAAAATTGGGACTCACGGTCCCATATTGCAATTCCAAAAGTCCCCGTTAACGCGGTACGAGCATTTCTTTGAAGTGACGTCACGCGTTGCACTCGCTTCCGGTTATTTTAAGAACACGTAATAAAAGTAAAGAGAGCAAAAATAACCCTAAGCCGGTCGACGTTTCGCGCAGGTGCAAGCCGCGTTTTCATTATTCCAAAATTTAACCACGTCGCCGAGCGATAATCTTCGTCCACCGAAAATCTTATCTTCCCCCAAGACCAAGGAAAGATGGTTCGGCTTTAACGCGATAGGAGGACACGGGAACTCGTAGCTTCTGTTCGCCAACCGCAGGGCGTCGCTCTGATCGGGACGGCTGATCGTCAAGCCGTCGCGACGCTGCTTGCAAACTATACCGGCAATCGTAGAATTTTATTTTGGACGCAGGTGCCAGGAGCGTCTGTACGCCGGCCGGACGCCTCGTGATTTTCAGGATTCTCATCCAGAAGTCCCAACTCGTCCATTCAACGTCCCGAAGGCTCCCTTACGGGGTCCTTACGGGGTCCTTACGGGAAACTTACGGGGTCCTTACGGGAACTTTACGGGGACCTGGCGGGGACTTTATGGGGGCCTTACGGGAATTTTACGGAAAACTTACGGAGACCTTCGGGATCCTTACGGGAATTTTACGAGGTCCTTACGGGGACCTTGTAATAATTTCATTGAACCTTGGCATACCTTTCCGCCGTACCTCAGCTAATTACTTGGCTCCTCAATAAATTCGCACACCCGTTATACCTCTAACGACAGCAGAGCCAAGGGCCGTATCAAACGTGCAAATGTCCCGAACCTTTCGGCAAATTGAAAATCAGCGAATTCCCGCGACAAAGGAAGAGCCCACGAAGCAAAGGTGATATTTCAATGGCGACTCGCGCGCTAATTGCCGTGACCGGCGCGCGAGTGTACTAAGGGAGAAAAAAATTGAAAAAAATTCAAGCCGAAGGATGAAAGGAAGGAAAATGAAAAAAAAAAGAAAATAATACAGAGGAAACGTATACGGGATGGATCGGTGCCCGTATAAATCGCCTCTTGCGAAAGAACGTTGCACCTGGTAGCCGCGATTGTATCTTGCTGGATATTAATTTTTTTATTCCCCGAACGCAATTAACATGTCGCGAGCGTCGAGACGTCCAATTAAATTACTTAGCGGGAATTTTTCCACGGAAATCGACGATTCGATTTTCTTATCTCGTTTCGCTTATCATCCCCTCGCCTCCCCCCCCTCCCCTCCTTTTCTCTCATCCTCTCACGCCTGTATAAAAATTCATTTTATCGGTCACATTTTTTTTTTTACGCAATTTAAGGATTTTCGTTATCTTTTTTTTTTTTTTAACAACCTCTTATCAGGCGTTCCAAAATCAAAATGGCGGATGGTTATATACATATATATATTATAAACTGTACGCTGCGTCCGTCGTTGCTCGCGCTGTTGTCCGTCATTCGCACACGTGTGTGAGGAAGATACCTAATTAAGCTATTATCATCATCCCAGCTTATCGTCCATCCCCCCTCCTCGTGTGTCCTACAAGTGTGTTTTTTTTGCCTGCTTACAGGGGTAGCGGCACCGCCCTACCGGAATCCCCGGTCGACCAGGTCGGCAACGGATGGAGGTGAGTCCCCGCTTATTTCCCTTCAAAAAAAATTCGTATTCTTACGTTCATCCCTTAGAAAGAAAGAACAAAAAATCATCCCCTTTCCTCGTAATACCAGTAGAATCTAAATGGCAACCTCGCATCCCTAATTTCTGTTTACGTAATAAAAAAATCGACCCGACAAAAAAAGGGGCGGGGGGGGGGGGGAACTCAATGCCAAAGGGAGTAATTATTTTTTTGCGCAACGTTTTGAGACGAAAAATAAAAAAAATATAAGTAAATCGTTAAGCACGAAAGGAGGGTCGGGTGAAAGTATCGAGGACGCGTCGAACGAGCTTTCTACCTCCGAGGGGAAATTTTCAGACGAAGTAAAATTTCTTCCAGTGACTCCCTCTGTCAATAAATTATCCGAGACGAAATCCAATCAGATCGGTCTGCCGGGCGAAACGAAATAAAGTAAAAAAAAAAAAGAAAAAAATCAAAGCTCACTGGAAGCCCTAGTTCTGTCAGACGTTATCGGCTTACACGTGCGATCGACCACGTGTCTCAATGACAGATACGACGTAAACACGAGAAACGAGCCAGGAGACGTACGGAAAATATTAAAAAAAATAATTTTCAATTTTGACGTAAAAAAATTTTTTTTTATCACCCCCCCCCCACTACGCCCCAAGAAATACGTCGATCTTGAAGACAAGCCTTAAGGAACACTTACGCAAGTATCCCCACGGTCTACTCGAGTACCAGAAGCGTTAATCCCGAGGAAACTGTAGAACCCAGTGCCGGGAGGGATACTCGGAAGCAGGGCTGCCAACCTTGGCGAACGAGATTAATAAATTTTGCACCGCCAGTCTCCCGATACAAGTGACACACTCTGACTTCCTTGCGAATTGCATTACACAAACTCTCTCCACGAGAGCCTTTCGCGGAGAGTCCTTGTGCTTCTTCTCTATCCCTTTCGAATATCCTATTCAGTCTCTCTCTCTCTCTCACTCTCCTCTCCAGATTTCTCACTTTCTGGCACTCCTGTCTCTCGCATCCCTCCGTGCTTCTCTCCGTGCCACGAATTCGCCTGGTGTGAAAATTCTACAAGGGTGCGTGGGGGCCACTATTGATTCCACGAGCTCTCAGCCCCCCCCCGCCCCCTCCCCAACCCTCCACTCCCCTCCCGCCGCTTTCTCTCCCACACACACGCGCAGACGATACACGGATACGCTAACCCTCTTACTAACCCCCCCCCCCCCGCCCCCGCCTCCACGAGCACCAGCAGCAGCCCCTTCCAGCGCCGAACCCACCCCCCTAACCTCCCCGGACCCACCGCACTTCCTTTCCCTCGAACTTTTCTTCCTTTTCTTCCTCCTCTTTTCTTTTCCTCCCTTAAATCTCCCCCCCCCCCCCCCCATCCGCCAACACTAATCCTGCCAACAGGAAATAACTGCGTAGACGTTTCGCTTTCGTCGCGAAAATTCTTGGTCCTCTCTGTATATCCTGTTAGGCTGATTTTTGGATACTCGTGACCGAACCCCAGTTACCAGTGTGAACGTACCTTTTTTTTTGGGGGGGACTTTTTGGTTTTTTTTTTCTCCCGTAGTTGCCAACCAATGCCGAAAGAATTGAAAGGGACGCAGTGCACATCCAGAGACATTTTATTGTCGTGCCAAGCGATTGGACGTGACTGATAATCGGAATGCTCGTATACCCAGTGAATTTGAGCCTTGACAAAAGAAATTCTCGAGTTGTCTGGACCCGCTCCTGGAGCAAAGTGTCTCTCGAGAGGATGCTGGACAGTCGATCGGGATCTGAAAAACTCATTGACAAGTTCCTAAAATTCGGGGTTCGCTCTCTGTCGCGGATAACTCGGGGAACCCCCCTCGCGTGGCATCCTGGTGCAGCCTGGCTCTCCCACGTTTTAGCCACGCTCCATTGACAGCCCTGTTTACGAGGGATGCACCTATTAATTAACCCTAAACGCAGACCGCCGCGACCTGCCTCAACCGTCATTACCGTCATTACAGTCATTATTGGTATTATCGTCTTTGGGAACAAAAGAACCGCAGACCCTTTTATACCGTGTATACTTAACAGTCTTTGACACGTACTGCCGGTTTCCTGTGTTTTCGGTCAAAAATTATCTGGGGGATTTTTTTGTTTTCCGTAAAATTGATCGAATCGTCATCGATCGAACGGCAACAATGGATCCGATTGTCGTCGAGGATTTTCAAAAATTTATTAATTTGAAAAAAAAAATTTTTTTTTTTTTTTTTTCGACGGACCTTGCCTGCTCCGATCCTTGGACCCGTTATTGTTATCATTATACGATGAGAGGTTCATACCGAAAGCTCGGGAGATCAGCTTTAAAGGAGATGCGGCGATATTAATGGGTATCCCGATCGGGTTTTGGGTTTCCGTTGGTCGCAAACAAAGATTAGATACCCAAGGATAAGCGAGAGGAGGAAGAAACGAGCTGGAAGAAAAGTATATGGTGGCGAAGATAAAGAGGGTCCAAGTAAAGGAGGACAGAAGTGTCTGTTTGAGATAAGGACCAGGATCTTATCTCTTATCCCGGGGATGAATCTACGAGGGAGGGTCATTGGCACGCGAGCTACTCCTGTGATCTTGCACGAGGTCCAGGAAGAGTAGATCCACCTACTCGAGAAGATTCTTCCTTTAATCTTTCTCTTTCTTCTTGACCCCGTCGAGGGTCACAGCCTCCCACTTGAAGACAATCACTCGCACTTCGGTGAAATGAAAATCTGAAAATCTGAAAATTGAGTCACGGAGATGAATCCGATTGGAGTTCAAAGGTCGATCCACAGCATCGCTTCTGGACCATGTCATCTGGACGTGGATGCTGGTCCGACACGATCACTGGCCGCGGGACTGTTAATCAGAGCTAGTGGTCAAGATTGGAGGTGAGGTGAGTCGGACTGGTCGAGCCTAGGTGGTACCTGCACATGTGGCCCAGGAGCAACCTCATAGACCAAAGAGGATAGCGGGACCAGTAGTGGCGAGGTATCAGGGAGGCTTCGTGGTAAAAAGTTGATGACGAGGAAACGAGTGGGGCGGAGGGGAGGGACTAGGTGGCGGAAGAACACTTGCAGGTTATGTTAGTCGGATCCGCAGATATAGATATAGGCCAGGCCAGGCTCCTGGGTGTAAGGGAGCAGAGGCGTCCTTTGTGTCCCTTGGTGTCTTCACGTGACCGGCGGGGGTCACGAACTAGCGCGGCGCAACAACCTTGTCCGATCAACTAATTTCATTGAATGATCAATCGATTATCTCCTCGATCGAGCGTAAACCTGGACCAGTGGCTCCTAGAGCCACGGCGTCGCGGTGTCTTCCTAAGGCCGAAAACCTGACGTGACGGCAGCCTCGGCTAACTTATTGTTAGTTTTCCTACTCAGGTATAAAATTGCAACGTGCCCTTCTGCACTTTGTCACCTGACCGTGGGCCACCTATCTGCTTGGTCGGCTGGGACTGTCAGGGGCTTATCGAAGCGGACGGGAAACTATGAGGAGGAAGAGAGGAGCAAAGAAAACAGAGTCTGAGCCTAGACCGAGCCAGGCCGAGCCTAGACTGAGCTGGGCCGAGCCAGGAGTAAAGAGTGAGAGGTCGGGTAAAGCATGAAAAAGAGGGAAAATTTCAAGGGACCGGAAAAATACGCCGACCGAACGCAAAGTTCGCTTCTTTGTGGACACCGATGGGACATAGTCGCAAAAAGCATCATGTGGCCACCAGACTCGCGGTACCAGGATGCTGCGCTCGCTTCGCAAAGTGCCTGGAAAAATCTTCAATCTTATGAACCCGAAATGATCTATCCGTCAAATTTGACTCGGATATGTTTTTTTTTTTAAAAATACACATTTTTTAACACGAAATCGATCGGGAGATTCTAATTAATTGAAAATTGTAAAATTTTCCAAAAAAATATTACACAAAAATTTCGAAAGGATTCTCAAAAATGGACTACTCCCATGGAGACAGGACACTTGTTGCATGTTTGATTTGACACTCTATTCCTCTCGTCCCCTTTTCACTCTTCGTCCCAGCTAGTTCTAATAGCTTATTCTCGCGAGCTTGCGTAATTATCTCATTCGCAAGGATCAAACGACTTTCGTCGGCCTATCAAAATTGGGTTAGGTTAGAAATAACTAGAGTAATATTTATGACAGGAGTCTGTCGAAATTAACGAGAGCGAAAAATTTTTCGAAATTGATAACTTCGCTCTGTCGTCCCATAGAAATTGTCCTCTGACTAAATTCAACGGCTGAACCCAAGTGCCGCAACCGATTGGTTATAACCCAGTTTGCTTGAGACTTTTCGCTCGAGGCGCAATGGCTTCTCGAAGTAAAAGAGTTATTAATACGTTTGAGCCGTACAGCTTGCAGCAAACCTGAAACACGAGAGCCGCCCGACCATTAATGTTCCCGGATCCTTTTTCAAAGGTGTCTCTATTGTTCGCCTACTTGAACCAATCCTCCATCCTGTCGCATGTCGTACGACTGACAGTACATAGAGACACGACAGTTTCTCATTGTCAATGAATAATCAAGCCGCCTGGATCGTCCAAGAGACGAGAAGTCGGTTTTGGTGAAATTTTGAAAAAAAAAATTTTTTTTTTCAAAAATTTTATTTTCTCTAAAACAAAACTTCAGAGCCTACTAGATTTCATTTTGAATTTTCTCGTCGAATTCCGCGATGCTGCTCGCCAATGAAATTGTACGTCTCAGCGGATCCTCAGGGTTCCTAGGGAACCAGCCAAGGACATCGTTGGTTAAACACCTGGCGATTCCCCCAGGTTCCTAAGGAGCCTAAAAGGCCGATCTAGTCCAAGGATACGACCAGCCACCCTCACCCTGTCCCAAAGATAATGGACGACCCTCTGTACCTCTGATCGTGGGTACCTCAAGGATTCTTCGACAAGGAGCGAATCCTTTTTCTTTTTTGTTCCATCTACTTTACTACCTGGTCGAACAAAGAGGACCAACCTAACGGTATCAAAACCCTACTGACTTTCCCTACCATTTCTCTATTCAAGTAATTTCCTTTGGACTTTGCTTTGCGCCTGGTCTTCTCTTCCTCTCTTTTCTCTGATCCTCGATCTTCCTCCCTCGTGTCCTTGTCACGGGGTCCTGGCGTTATGAGACCTGAACAACGGATCAGCCAGGACAGGGTCGTCCCACTTCGTTCCTATGGAGAATCGAAAAACGTACCTGGGCAAATTAACGTTAGGCTTCGCGTTTGGGTTGCCTACCGGTTCAGCAGACCTTCCAAGGATCCTCTGGGTCCAGGAGAAGGAGAGAAATAAGGGAGAAGAAGGAAGAAGGAGTTGAAAATTATTTTTTTCCCGTTAGCTCCACGTCTGTTGGGTGACCTGAAGTGTCTGCCTGGACCAACGGTTGGGTCTACTCGATCCAATGATTTTTTTGAAATTGGGGGCCAAATTCGAGATTAGAGGCCAGGGGACGTTTTCTTTGGCTAAATTTCAGTGTGATCGATGGAAAGAAAATTTACTGAAAATTATATTATTTCTTGGCTTCGTTCGAGCGGTTGGTTTTCTTTTTTTTTTTTCTTCTTCTTAGCGATGCTTATCGTCGCGTCATCTTGCATCCGTTTTTATCTTGTTTGCCTTCTGGGAAGAACCTGGAGGCTTCGGGGGTCCAAGGTGCCGAAAGGGCGTCACTGGTTTTGACCCAGGGATACGATTCTCGGAAGAAAATCCTGGGCCCTTCGAAACCTCCGGTGATGTCGAGTCGAGTGCGGACGTCTACCACACGTTCGAAGGTTTTCAAGGGAAAAAAAAAAATTGATTTACGTCCTCTTCTTGGAATACCGAAAGACCCTCTTCTGCTGGAGGAGAGGACTTGCTACAGTTTTACATTGAGACCCGGTAAGCTCGGGGTTCGAATTCTGCATGCAGCAACAAGAGACTCTTAAATGTTCACAGTTTACATTTTTTTTTCTTTTCTTTTCGCTCCGCCGCAACCTTCCGTGACAAGCAGCAGACAGTCAAGGAGCGTCCTCAAAAAAAATTCTCATATTCTCATTAACGTTCGTTTCCTCGACTCTTTCATTAAAATTCACATTACGATAATCGCAGCATCGATTTTTAGTCACGACCAATCAGCTCCTGTCGCTACGGACGAAGACGAACTTTGAATTATTTTCCTCGTAAAAATAAAGAAACCGATCGAAATAACGTAAACGAAAAAAAAAAAATAGAAATAAATCGTCCTCATGAAAAAAAAAAAATAATTTTGCTAAATTTCAAAGCAATCACTTGATCCAATTGAAAATCACCAAGACGTTACTTCCGGTGTAGAACAGCGTCCTGGCCGCGTGGCTTCCGATAGCCACCATCCATTTTTTCGCGCTCCTTCTTTGAGATGGCACAGCGTGAGCAGCCCCCCCCTCACCCGGCGACCCCCTGTGGGCCCTCTGGATTGCGAGTTCTCAAAATCAGCCAAGAAGGGGCGGTAGAGATAAAGTAGGGGAGGGGGGCAGCCCGGTCATTGACGAAGACGGGGCGTTGTCGCAGCCAGTTTTGGCGGCAACGTGCTACGCCGTACTCCTACTCCAACTGTTTCCGTCTCTCTCGGTCGCCCCTCGCTCATCCCCCCCCCGTGGCCCCAGTCAAGCCTGAGGGGGGGGGGGGTGTGAACGGTGCCCCTCTGGTGGGGATTCGTGCGAGCACCGAAGGGGCCGTCGAGAGGGAGGGGGAATTCGGGTACGCCGTGCAAGCGAGTTTGGCGGGGAGGGGTCGATGGAGGGGCGCCGAGGGCAGGGGAGGGGGTGACGATCAAAGATGCCGAGCTGGAGGAGGTAATTTCAGTGAAAGTGGTGGTAGTCGTGCCCAGTGGTGGGGGCAGTAAATCCAGGGAGGGGCGGCCAGTTTTGGGAGGTGGTTAATGCGTACCGGCATCCGGTAGATGGCTCCGCGGCTGGTCTCCGATGACGTACGCATTTTCCGGTGGGGCGGAGGCCACGCGAGGGCGCGGTGGGAGCCAAGTATCGGTGGAGGGGATGGGCGAGGGGGGGCGAGGCGGGGGTAAAACTGGGCGCGGCCTACGGTTCCCTGCTGGCCTCTGCCGCGCACACGATTATAAAAATAATATCAGTGTACCGCGCTTTCTTGCTAGATATCCTGTATACTGCTACGCACGCTGCTGTTTTCACACAGTGTGCCGCGACTCATTCATCACCAAAACCATTTTTCGGAATCCAAATTTTTCCTTCATCGCCTGCATATACGTCCGCTGCACGGTTCCATACGTATACATATATATACGATCTCGCGCGCGCCTACGTATATATATATATATATATACACACACACACACACCTATATATATATATATACTTTCCGCACTTGTCGCAACCACGGTCGGACCGCGTTAACCGGGCATCGCGAGTCGACGCCGACGCCGCAACGACCGACGACCGTGCGACCAGCAACGGGACATCCAGCACCGGCCGACGACGCGAATCTCACGTCGAACCTTCTTTTGGATTACGGTATTTGAAAAGTTCAGACCACCCCAACAACAGCAACCACCACTACCACCACCACCACAACCAGCAACGTCAACACTAATCAGCAATACCATCTTTGCCGCAAGAAGACAATCACCGCCACAACTGCCAACAATCACACGACACGACTACCACCACCACCACCACAACCACCACCACCACCACCACCACCACTATTGCCAGAACTATTATAACCACCACCATCGTGTCACGACCACCACCAGAAGTACCCATCAGCAAGCACGAGTGTCACGGATCGTGTTCCGCGGCATTAAGGTCGCTACTACTGGCAGCAGCAGCAGCATCAGCAGGAGGCAGGACTGTTCTTCGCTCTGGTGAAAACAGGCCAAAAAAGAAGAAAAGCGATACGAAGATCCTCGATCGACACGTGATCATAAATTTCAACAGCGAGGAGACCCCGCGAGCGAGCGTAGAAGTAACGCGAAATTACGTGTGCGCGACGCTCGAGAGAAAAGTGTGTGCGGCGGCGGTGCAGCAGCCGAGTGAAAATAAAAAGCCGAAGGGAGTTCATTCGTAGAAGCGTGAAACCGTTGGAGGTATCAGGAGCTCCGTCTGGATCGTGAGAGAGAGAGAGAGAGACGCCACGGGAAGACTAGCTAGCTGCACACGCTGAGTCCCTGTCGGGTAGCTATCAGGAGCAGCAACGTCGTGAGGCTCGGAGCCAGACAGCCAGACAGCCAGTAGCACCGGGAGAATAAGCGCGGCCTAACGTCGACGTGTCCGCAGCACGACCATCCAGCACTACCAATAACTCAGGGAAAGAAAAAAAAAAGAAAAAAAATTTGGTGCGTACCGCGGTTGCTACCGGAAGTAGCCTGAAGAGTGAGTGGCGCGCGCGCGTGCTCGATTATTATATTAAAACGCAGAAGTTGGTGCCGGATCACGTGAGGATTTAAAATCAACGGCGCTCCGCGGACCTGCCCTTGGATTTTTTCAGAGTCCCAGTCGAGTGGCTCGCCCGAGGAGTCACGGCCAAGTGTCTTTTGTGTGAGTGCGCGCGTGTTTCTCTCATCCGTGTGCGTGACTGCGCACGCACGTTCCTCATTGTCGTGCGCGAGCCTCTACCCACATACACACGTATATCCTGGATGCGCGTGTGTCGGTGCGTGCGTGTTGTTACTTAACTCGGCGAACTATGTACCCCCTTTAATTTCTCGAGGAAAGAGAAAGCGCAAGTGTGTCTGGTCCGGAGCGGCTCAATTGCCCGGCGAGGGTGGCCAAGGGAGGATCCTAGGGAGTCCTGCGAGCTTGCTGAGGAGGAGGAGGAGGAGGTGGCGGAGGAGGAGGAGGAGGAGGAGGAGGGAGAGGGCGCGCCCCAGGAAGACTCGGGGTGCCACTGACACACGGGGTGGGGAGGGACGACATCCAGGAAGGAAGATCAAGGATTTCGGACTAGGAAGTCCAAGTGATTCGACGAACGGGTCTGGATCGAAAAACTGCGCACGTCGGGTGTCGCGCCGCGTCTTGTCATTCCGTTTCGGTTTCTACGTTTTTTTTTTGTTTTTCCGTTTATCCAGAGACTCTTTCTTCGCTACGTTGGTGCTGGTTTACCTGACGGTGTCTCGTAGTGCCGTGTGTTACTACTGTGCGTGCCAGTGTTACAAACTCTACCTCAGAAAAGATTCGTCTGTCCAGAGGGACTTTCAAGCGTTGGGATTTTGGAGTGTGAGAGAGAGAGAGAGAAAAAAAGAGACCCAGCACAGTGAAGACCCGAGTGAGACTAGGTGGAAGCCATAACAGATATATTATATATATATATATAAATATATATATACTATATTGAGAGCAGTGTTTTCACTATATATATATATATATATATATACATAGTACCTATATATAAGATTCGAAATCATGTCGTTGGATAAATTTGGTGAAGGTGGCATGCTGCAGAAGGAGATGGAGCGACTGGATATCGAGGATAAGAATGGCGAGGGTCCAAGGTAAAGCAACAATAATACAAAACAGAGTATCGAGGAGGAGAGGAAAAAAAAAAAAAATTGTTTGTCCTCGCGCTTAACGACGTTCGGGAATATTTATTTTTCCATTCGTTTTTATTGCGTCTTCGATATACAATTTTCGAAATCGACGCGTCGACTGTCCCGCGAGATATTTGGCCTCTCGAGGCGCGACGACGCTGCGAACGTGTCTTATCTTTCGGGAATCCAAATGTCGGTTCCCGCCTTCTGTCCCCTCGCGCTCCTCGTGTACGATTCTGCGATTTTTTTTTTTCACTCGTTTTATTTATATCGATTAGTCGCTGCCCGATCGACGCTACGCGAACTCGTCTTAATCGTTCCGATGCGCAAACAGGATTTGGGCTTTGGATATCGAGAAAAGGGTCTCTTTGCGCTCGTATCTATGGTAGTACCGTTCGAGTCCGCTAGAGTGCCAAATCGATCAAGGTCGCGCGGAGACAATAAAACCAGCGGGTATTTCGGTTTTAACCCTTCGACACGATTTGTTTGGAAGGTGGGAGGGAAGGGGAGGTGGGGTGGGGTGGGGTGTTAAGTAACCGTGAGAATGTAAATTTTGTTATTATCAAAATGATAACGGATCGGTGGGGTTAATCTTTGAGGACCTTTCACGGGGAATTAATTTCAACGAGAGAGGAACTCTCGGGGCTATTGTTGTTACTACTTGAGATTGGTGAATCGAATTATTACGGAATCGATTGGATTCGCCTTTTGTTTGAGAATAATTCGTTTTTGTACGTTGAATTTCTTGGGTGAAAAACGCGGGAAGAAGGTGAAGTCGATTGTTGTAGATCTTTTTTTTTGTATTTTCGGATTTTTGGTCGAAAGTGGAGTATCTGCTTCTATTTTGTATATATAGTCAAGGTTAGGTCACGTTTCTATCGTACTGTCGATTTATTGCTGGGACTGTCCCACGCGGACTTCCGGTACCTGTGTTCACTTTATTTGCTATGCTTATCGTGTAGATGTTTTTTTTTTCACTTTTTCGCATGCTACGTCCTTTTTAGACTCAGAGCTGGCAATTCGCTGACGTATGTAATGCAGAAGCTGCGTTCTTCGGATCGACCGATTCGATGGTTGGAAATTGGTGAAAAATTCTCGAAGGGCTGGAAGTCGTTGCAGGAGGCGATCGGGCTCCGTGACTTTAATCTTGCAAGGTTACGCATCCCCGCGTTGTATGCTGCGTTCGTGTAAGCTGTAAACCTTGAATTTAACGTTGAATCCGGAATGACGAAATTTTCCATTTTTTCTCGTAATACTTGAAAGATTCCTCGGAAAGTCGTGAAGGGGCGACGTCGATCGCGATGATGACGTCGGCGAACCTTGAACTTTCGTCGAAAGTAAAAAAAGAGACACCTCGTGACGTCTCCTGCATCGATCCAGTTTACCTGAAACGTGAAATTTCTCTGAGAGGCTTCTGCGAATTGAAAATTGGATTCTTTTTTTTTTAAATCAAATCCTGGAATTTACTCGCTTCGAACTTCACGCGTTTACAACAAGACTTCCGTACTTCAACCGTAGCGATAATTCGCGTGAACTTTTGCAGATTTCGAAAAAAAAAAAAAAAAAATTTTCCACCGCGACAAAAGTGTTGCTGACTCGCAAATCTTATACAGAGCGCAAGAGTCGTCAATCACTTGGACCATTTTCGATATTACCCACGATGATACTTACTTTATCTTTAAATTGACATATTTTCACTTCCGGTATTACCGGAACTGTCAAAAAAGTATTTTAATCCCACGAGTCTCACCGATTGGCCACGAGCTCTCTGCGCCACTGTCGCACGTGTAAACGCTCCTGATACCAACGTCAGTTTCCCAGGCCGACCACAGGACTCCCACACTTCGTTTGCTCAGACCGACAGTTCAGCCTGAACTCAACTTCCGGTTCGAAGCAAACTGGCCAAAATTCTTACCGGTGCCCCCCAAAGAGAATCCTTTCTCGAGACCAGCACAGCGTCCAGGTCCACGGATACTCCTCGGCCTGAAAAAAAATCAGCAAGCTCAGCCCTCCGCAAGTTCCAGTGACTGATCGTCGAAGACCCATCTTCGCCATCTCCTCGAGCAACTGCACCCACGCGCGTCCCCTTCCTACCCCCCCGTTTCTCCGTTTGCGTTTGGACTGCGCCCAAAAAAGAATTTCCATGGTGACGGCCCTGGGCTCTGCCGTTGTAACACGTGGCGCCGTTTCGTGTTATCATGTCCGAGGTCGGCGTCGGGTCTCGGTCATGGCACCGGGTCCAAGACCAGACCAGCGCTGGACGTACCCAAAGCTGATATAAGAAAACTTGAGATTTTCCCACGAGACAATCACATTGTTACCAACTTGTTTCCGTATAAAAAAAAAATTTCCAAGATTCTCTGTCCTCCTCAACCGTCATATCCTTCCCATACACGTCTTCTCTTACTCCTGTATATTTTTTCGAGTCTATTTAAGAACGCTTGACGCGAGCGTCGCACCGGTCCCGCCATCATTAAACTTCCCCTTGCCTCCCTGAACGCCAAACCCCATGGCCCACTCAACCAAAAGCCGCCCCTGATCCGCCGCATGACCGATACCCCTTTTCTCAGGGTTCTCGCCAGCAGCTTCGTTACTGCAATCCAGCATCGTCATTGACCGCTGGCATCGCTGCTGGCGCAGTCTTTGGATGCTTCTCCCTTTCTCTCCCGGTCGTATTATTTTTCTGGAAAAAGACAAATTTTCATGAACCCCGGGCACCACGGTTTATACTTTAATGGAATGACCCCCCATGAACCTAGCGTAAGTAGGCATGACTCATCCGAAGGTGACGGCTCGAATGGAGTGTGGATATAATTTTCTCTCTCTTTTGCTTTCTCGTTCTCCCTGTCGGGGAATCTGTGGCCAAAGGGAAGGGTACCCGAAAATAGGGTCCGCTCCTGTATGTATATATATATATATATATTTAGGGACGGGGGGACGCTGTTATTAATAACGTTGAAAAATAGACCTATATTCGTGTCTGCGCCGAGCCGGAAAAGTGAAAATAAAGAACCGAGAGAAAAAGGGGAGGGGGGCGTCCTGTGACTTCAATGTGAGAGACTCCGGTTTTTACCTCATTCATAAAGATCCCAGCACGCGAACGATGTCACGGTGTCAGGTATATTTTTGAATCGTGCCTGGGCATAAAGGAATTTCAAATTTCCCGCCTTCCGATTCGTCTCGCAATCAGTAGCGGCTCGGCCAATCCCATTGATATCTGCGACTAATTTCTATCTGCTTCAGACATGGACGTTTCGGACGTTACCTTAGTCGTCGATATTTTTTGCCGTTCAAATTTTCTTCCATGGGCTTCTACGCGTTACCGGAAGTATAATTTTACGATTTTCGTTATTTTTTTTTAAATATAAAAATTAAAGTATCCCACCGATTCCGTCCACGGAGAACTCTCTCCGTATCTCTCGATGTATATCGAAGCGTTTTTACGAATCCGATTCCG
>JARQSV010000643.1:746626-762236 GCA_030142285.1 Calameuta idolon
CCCACCGATTCCGTCCACGGAGAACTCTCTCCGTATCTCTCGATGTATATCGAAGCGTTTTTACGAATCCGATTCCGAGTACGAGGCGTCCGTCGTAAAATTTCTTGAACGGCCGCCATTTCGTAAGCGCGCGGAGCAAAGCCCAAGTAAAAATCGGCAGTGCGCGCGTGCGGCCTCATAGCTGCTGCGACTCCGTCGTCTACTATCTCGTTTACTAGCATCGATGCCAGTGCGGCTAGAACCTTCCACGCGTCGCACGCGCTTCTTTTACAAATCTACAAACTTTTCTAAAAACATCGTCTTCCCTGCCGGTGGGCCCCCCCCTTGCGGGTGGGGGTGTCGGCTTACTCGGGGGGAGAGCAGCAGGAGAGAAGCAGAAGGTGCCGACTGACTTACTTACTACTGGTAAGACTGTCGGACTATCCGCCAAACGGTTTCCACGCCGGACGAACACTAGGAAAAGTCTATATCGGTCTCTAACCTAAAAATCCGAAAACGTCCAGACACGAGTGAAACGGGAACCGGTAGGAAAAATAATATGACTGTTGGAAGAAGATCGACTCTCGATCTGACGATCGACTCCAAGTCCTTTTCTACCGATCGATATGGCTCAGCCGTGAACGTCGTATCGAGCGAGTCTTCGTGGCTTTGGCAGTTAATGAATTTTACATTGAAATGGACAAACGGGCCAATTTTAATTCGGTGTATCGGTGTGCGTGAGTAGTCGGTGTGGTTTTTTTTTTGGAACTTTCTGGATTTTATCAAAGCAAATAGAGTTTGTGCATCGCAATGACACGGCTTACCGTAGTTTGTTCGTTTGACAGTTTGGTCATGGCTCGTGGCTGAACCACGTCGGAATAGCGGAACGACGAACCAGCAGTCCAAGCGCTATTGCGCGTTCCTTTTTTCTCCGATCCCCCATTATCATTCCTCGTAGAACTCGTGTCTGCGATGTCCCGTGCGTAGTGGCGCTGCGCGTCGTCCGTCATTTCTCGAAGGTTTTCGCGATCGAGTAACGCCCGAACGGCCGCGTAAGACCTCGAGATGGTCATGAACTTATGACATTGGGGAAATGATCTCGGAAGAAAGCTACGCAGTGCGTTCCAGAAGCATCGGCGTCCCGACTTCACTAGGTTCACGGGACTCGAATTCTTCCGACATGCGACTCTGGTGAGTTTCCCGAGATAAATATTCGTCCTTCCCTTACGACGCAGCCGGAGTGACACGCTGGCGCTCCGTAGGCTTCGCGTTCGCAAAGCTGTGACTGAGAATCCACGAAACTTTCCATAATTCCTCAAAATCGTTTTCCTTACCGACGACTAGAGGTGACGCGAAGCCGCCATGGGTCTCTTGACTGTTCGTACGGAGAGAGAGAGAGAGAGAGAGAGAGAAAGAGAGACGTTCGCTTGAATTACGTAGCCCGTTATGAAATGCGTGCAGACGTTTGTGCGTGCGTTCCGTGGCTCTATCTCTCGGTAGCTTCGGGAAGCGAGGCGGTAACGCTCGCTGCGCCGTCGGTAAAGTAGGAATCCACCGACGCCGCCCTTCGTGAAAAACCCACGTAACGTTAAAGCCACGAAAATTCTTCTAGCGGCGAATCGTCGCACTCGTGCGAACGATCCTTAAGCCTATTCGAAAGGTTCACAAGGAACGACTCGTTCTCGATTCCGCGACCGCGGATCGACAGAATGCCGCGGAAGATCGCTCGAACAGAAAATGGCAGGTGAATGCTTTTTCAATGTTTCGCTATCCTGAATTTGCAATTGGGCACAGGGTGACTCTTTCTTGGCTTCCATTTAGAGTTCCAAGAATAAAACGGTTCGTTCTCATGTTGCTGGCCTTTCTTGGAAAGCGGAGCCTGATCCTGGCTACAATGTACGCTGGTCTGTTGGGGTTCTACGAAATCTCCATTCGCTGCACTTTGCTCGCTTCGTACCATTATTCTTACCTTCGCTTGACACGGGTGTGTCTATGCTTTTGAAAAAGGCACAAACGACTCCCTGTCGAACTTTGAAAACGCGCCCAAAGTCCTCGTAAAAATTCTTTCGTCAGCCGCAAACGTTTTGGGACATAATTTTTATCTCGTTTCATACGTATATGGATTTCCATAGCTACTGTAAAAGGACAGAGCGGGACCAATGAGGCCCAAAATCTCAGAACGTTCGGTTATCCTTCGATCTATCGTTTCTGAGAATAAGGGTCAGGCCCCAATACGTTGCAGACTCTTCCTTGGTATCGTATGCCCGTTCTCCTAGCTGCTTCTTACTTTTTTTCATTTTATTCGTCTTCTTCCTTCTTACTGCTGCCGATTCGAACTGGTTGGAACTAATATTTTTTTTTTCCCCCTCAAAATATTAAAAATCTTTGCAAACATTTTTTATTTTGATTTTGAAAAAAAAAAAAGATTTTTCTTTTTTTTTTTCTTCTTTACCTCATATTCTTACTTTTCATTACGACTGAAGTGACTTTAGCTCTGCTTACTCGTTCCTTTCTCTTCCATGCTCCTACCTTATGCTAATGCGGAGGCGCCTTTATGTTTCGCCCTATTGGTTGGCTATGGAAACGATCCCGATCGGCGAGAAACAACCTAGGATACGTATCGACGCTGATGCATAATGCATTGTCCGTCCGAGCGACCTTAAGATCCACTAGGTAATTTCGCTGCTGCACGTGAAAACGAGGCTTGTGAAAATTCTTCGAGAAGACGGAATCGGACAAAAATTTTTTTTATCACTATCGAACCTCGCGAACGAATATCCTTCTCGATTCTTTCGAGTCAATCGAGCGGAAGAAATTTTCAAAAGTTTGATAAGAAAATTAATTTATTTCCGTAAAACGGATAAGGAGCGATTTTTTTTTCTACTTTCCCAAAGCCTCCTCCGATCGATACCGCCATTTTCTACCGAAGCGCCGGACGGCGATCCCGTCGCGCGAACGAAACAACAAATTATTTCTATTCGAGGCGAGCGATACGCGATTTTCGCGCTACGCGTAAAAATGGCGTCCGAACGTCGGGACAGGACGCCATTTGCAAACCAGCAAACCAGCCCGACACACGTTTTATTAGCATACGCTGATACCAGTTGAACCACTATAGCCACCTATGCCGTCCTCGGGAATCTTTTTGGACCCCCTTCCCCTAATTGAAGAAAAATAATAATAATATTACAAAATTATTTTTTTATTTTTTTAATTCACTATCTCCGTCCAAAAATGCAATTAAATCGCCATTTCGATTAATTCGTCGTCACTCTCTGTATTAACGACGTGCACCAACAATAACAATAATAGTACAGCGTCCGACAAGGGATGAAACGAGAAGGTTTCAGACTAGGCTGAAGTTGGCTGCAGGACCCGTAGGCGAAGACTGAAGTAGCCCGAACTCAGAAATGCTCTTTTATCCCCTGCGACGCGTCATATATTTTTTTTTTATTACCAACATTCGAACTGTCCATTTTAACGTCTGGATCCAGTCGAAAGGAGACAATGTCATTAGGATCGCGGATTAAAAAATAAAAAAAAAAAACTGTCAAATTTATCGATGATCAGAATGACGTGAGCATTGAGAAACTCGAAATAAAGAAATGCGATTCCGACAGGGATGCAATGAAGTCAGCAACTAACCGGACAAAAAACGAACGCATCGGTCTGAATTTAGCTCCTTTCGACTGACTTGAAGAAGCGTATTGAAACTAGGTGCGTCGATGAAGGTAATATTAAAATTGAATTGATTAAAAGAAAAAATTACTTTCGCCTGTGATAATTCAATCGACACCCGTCAGCAATGAGGTGTCGGACGAAGTCATTTGCGCACAGCTTCAGTGCGCTGGACCACTTGGAAATAATTAGACAGACGCGCGGATCAACTCGTAGGAGAATAATTTGATAAATTGGATCGTCGAATCAGTCGTCATCGTCCGTAACAGTCAGAGAGCCTGTCGGTCAGGCAACCTAAGGGCTGGTTTCCACGAGAAATACCCAGGGAGACAAGTCTATAGTCTGTTCGCGGTAGTATCGTAGTCCCAATCATTTTTTTCCTGACGACGACGATCACGATGACGATGATCATGATCACGATGATCATGATGATCATGATGATCATGATGATGATGATCATGATGATGATGATGATGAATTAAGTCCCACGGGCAATGCGCGTTTACATTAGCGCGCTAAAAGCTGTTGCAGCGTCGTAAAACTGCAGAATCAGGCGTCGCGATAGCGTCGGAATTCTCGAGGCTCAGCTCTCATGCGAACTGGACCTAAGGTCGTTCGCGTTTCTGTTCCCGCGATGAAAACTGTGTAAAATGCAATATAGAGAATTTTCCGGGGAGGGTGGGGGGGGGGAGTTTACTTATAACGTGAAAAAAAAACCGGAAGTTGGGATAACAAGTGATGAAATTCCAAAAAAATTTTTTTAATTAACAACATTAATTTTATCACGAAGATTATCGACAATGGATCTGAGATTTCAAAAATAAATGTCAAGAGGTCAACGACCTTTTAGGGTTACGATATAAATTTGATTTTTGCTTGTAATAATTTTGTTTTTACTTTCGCTAATACATTTTAAAAAATTCGATTTTACAACGATCGATTATTTTTTGAGACAAGGAATTCGTCTTTATTGCAATTGTGCAATTTTTTTGCATTTATGGAGCATTTTGAATGTGCACTTTTTTTACTTTTTTTTTTTGGGATTTTTATCTTTCATGTGCCTAGGTGGCGGCTAATGACACTCGCTAGGGAATTCTGGGGAGATTACCTAAAAAAGCGTGTAATATGTTTGATAAGGGGCTGTCACCCTCTTGCACCCTGATGATTCATTTAAAAAATAATACCGTGAGTCTCTCTCGCTTAGTCTTTTGCTCTTTTATATAAATTTTATACTATTTTTCCCCTCTCTCAGTCTCCCCCTCTGTCCCCCCTCGTGCTGTAGCACAACGTTATAAATTTTAATATTCTCAGGGCCGCAAGCTCAAAATAAATTTCGTCTGCCTGCGATAGACTTTCTGCGAACGATCAAAACTTTCCTCTGACCTGGACCAGCGTGGGCTAAGAAAATCAGTCGTGTCCTGAACATCCCCCTGCGACTGTAATCTTCAGCAGATGAAGCAGGAGCAGCGCAAAGAGCATCGATATGAATTTACCCACTGATAACAGTAAAAAGTGATAGGCGAATAGAGAAAAAATAAAAATTGAATTTAGAGTAGGAAAAAAAAATTTCATAATTTCAGTCACGTGACGTGTCTCCCCCCCCCTAAGGGTGTTTCCGTCCTGTTACGGGGGTGGAATAAAATATCGAAATCCATTCCCACACTTGTTTCACGGATATGGTTTATAAAGAGAGAGAGAGAGAAAAAAAAAGAAAAATAAAATGTGAAAAAAAAAATAAAGGGGAGCGTCGAAGGAAAATGTTTAATTAAATTTTACAATCCAGAGACGACGCAGCGCTGTCCTTCGCAGCGACTCGTTTAGCCGGGATCGCGATTACCCGTGGAGCGACGTGCGCCGCGTACGCATGTAGCGACGTCGTGAGCCGCCGTTTCGCTAAATAAGTCGCACTCGTCGACGAGTGCCTTTAATTAATTCACATCGGAGCGACCAAATCGAACGTAACGATTCGCGGGAACGAAGGCTAATACACATGTATGTATGTATGTACAAAGCGCGTGACACATATACCAGGTACGTCGCTGACTTGAGAACTCACGTTTAGCCAGCTATCGGGCGGCTGGAGAAGTCGCGGGTCGATCTTCAAAGATTTAATTAAATCGATTAATCAACGAGCTGAGAGAATTCACTCGGGCAATCAAGATTATTCGTCTTTGATAATTTTGATTGGTCCGAGGAAGAAAAAAAAAATATATTGTTTCCATGTAACGACCGTGCGTCTGTACGAGGCGCGGAGAGCGACCGAGCTCTATGGGAACGAAGGAAGGATGAAAAAGATGAAAAAAGTCAAAGGGAACAAAGGACAGAGTCGAGATGGAAAAATAATGGTGGGTCCTGAGTTGAACCGACGGAGACCGGAAGTGGGCCTGGATGGCTGCGCCGGTTTAGGCTGGCGTCTTCCTTTACGGCGCTTTTCCATGATACTCGCGATCGTGTCGGCCGCCTGCAGTCCGTGTGCTTCGCCCACGCACCTTCCCGAAGTATTGATTACTTTCTGGCTCTGCGAAGGAAGGGAAGGCCGGGTCGGTCGAAGGGTGAGGAGATGTTGTGGCGAGGGAACCGAAGGAAAGGGAGTAGAGAGATAGAGAGAGAGAACGAGAGAGAGAGAGAACGAGAGAGAGAAAGAGAGAGAGAGAGAGAGAGAGAGGAGAAGACAGGGAGGAAGGAAGAAGGTGATGGCGCTCCCAGTGGCTGGCGGTCCTGCTGCCGGCAGTTATCCCATTGCTCGTCTTCGCCCTTGTGAAATCGGCTGATCGATCTTCGCCTAATTCCCATTCCGCCAGAAGCTGCAGAACGCAGCATCCCTGGACCACCTAGTTTGACTGGTTAGGCTTGGTTATTCTTACGCAACAAGGAAGATCTTTAACAGGGACGCCGATAAGAGTGATACAGTTTTTATGGATATTCTTAAAGAATTAGGATTTTTTTTTATGACCTGACGACTGTACCAGAAACAACAAGGCGGACGCGCATTGGGTCCAGGGTCAAGACGCAAGTAGACAATCAACGAGCGTCATCTCCGGATTCTCGATCCTAAATGGCCAATCGGCGTCTCTCAAACGAAAGCTGAACTCTTAATTTCACATCGCCATAAATAATTTGAACGGCGGGGTCTTGTTATACGTTTCCAGGAAGCCAACTGGCTCCAGACTACAGACTCCGACTCCTCTCCGCTCTAACCTGGTCCAGCTCTCCTACCTTCCTGACTCCTTTATGATCTTGCTCTGGCAGCGCTTCTTCGCTGTGCAATGATTTACTTCTTTTATCTCGTAGGTCAGAGGGCGTGACCCACCTGTCCCACTCGTATATAGAACCGCCAGGGATCGACCTTTTACCTTTACTCTTTCAAGGTCAGGACCGGTACTGATCTCTGGCAGCATCCCTGACACCCCTCGAACCTCAGTATGAGACATGGCCTAACCAAACGCTGAACCACTGCACGATTGCTTTGGTCTTTCATCAACATGAGAGAGATCATCATCGATCGGTAGACCAAGCAGGTACTAGGTCAAAGGTTAAAGACTTAGTTCATCCTGAGACGACAGCGATGTGGATCGGCCTTGATCATCCCCTAAATTATTCCGTCACATTCTGTCTCTCCTCCAATCAGGTACACCCATCACCTTTCATCAGATCACTCCGAACATATCAATATATCCCCTGGCACATAGTTCCAGCTATATTCGCTGAACTAACCTGGTCTGCCCCGGGCCGTTTCTTTGATGGATCCTGATCATCCGTCAGACCCGGTTAAACGGTTTTTAATCGTATCTATCGCGTGCGCCGTGCATGGACCTGGTCCCTTTTCGCTGATCGACCTGGCCCACGATGAGAGACCTGGGAATAGGGGCCGAAATGAAGCGAGTGCGAGACGCAAGCCGTCATCGCGTAGTTGACGCGTCCTTGAAAGGGGAACAGGAAGTCCGAAAGAAGTTGAAAGGGACGAAGCGGCGACGGAAGTGGGACGCGACCGACAGAGACACCCAGAGCTCGGTGTGTCTAGGACGCCTGGAGACAACATATCCCATCCAGTCTTTGTAGTGACTTTAATCCGAACTAGTCTCGCCGAATCGATCCGTTCGCTCGTCCGTAACACTCGGAACGTCGGACCGACCGAACCGATCGGAATGAACCGCGCACGGTTAAACGCCAGAAAGTGGAAAGAGACTTGCGGGGAGAGACGAAGCGAGAGCGAGAGAGAGAGAGAGAGAGAGAGAGAGAGAGAGAGAGAGAGAGAGAGAGACCCAACTAGGCAAATTGCACGTCTTGGATTAAAGTGCGATGCACCCTGAATGGTAAAATTATATCGTGATAACATTTTTTCTGTAGATTCGGAATCCTGATTACCTTTTCGATTAGGATTCGAAGGTCATTATCGCGATTACGGGTGGTTGACGGGCAAGTGGATGGAATGGAGCTAATCGAAGAAACTGTATTTAATGGTACGGTTTTGGAAAGATTTTTTTTTTATCATCACGTTCTACGTAATAACCAGTTTTGAATTGTTCCACGAATGGGAGTTCCCGTTCCGTCTGGTTCCGCGCCGTCAGACCTCAAGCGCAAAATGAAACTTGAATTTATTAATTGCCCGACCGAGAGGAGGGGATTTGAACTAGTCAAGGTCCTTCGGAGTCCGCTTCCCACCTGCTGCAGCGGCCATTTCACTTGTTTACTTCGCGAGAAGAGAGTTCCAATGGACTTTTGCCCTTGTCCTCGGAATTGGTCCAGGAATAAAAAGCCAGCAAGCGCATCGGAGGATGACCGACCCCGCGTGTCTGGTCATTCGTCCCCACTCGTTTGACCCGAAAACTCAAGTGCTTCGGGTCGATCCGAGAGTTACGTAAGAAGAAGGTGGAGGCTGCGCGAGGAAAGAGGCCGAGATGAACCTAGCGAAAAGTTTGTCGCGCCCAGCCCACGCAGAAGGGATGCGTTTGAGGATCAGAGTGAACGCGAGGGTGAAAGATCCAAGAGGGGTGGGTCGGAGCGAGCTTGTGGTAAAAAGGAAGAAAGAAATCCCCCCCCAAAAAAAAGGGTAGCAAATTGAAGCAATCTTTATAAGGGATCATCACCCTGGTAAATTCGTAGAGAAAGCGAGAGTGCATCATCCCCCTCCACCTCCCCCTTCGACGGGTCCTTCCTGCGTTCCTTTGGTCGCTCTGGTTCAGGCCTGGCGGTAGTCGACGGGTAGGGAGGGTTGCCTCTCGTAGGGGTTGTGCAGCAATAGGGGCGATAGCGGCGGTGCGGCGTTAGCGACGGCAGGCTCGAAGGAATCAGTGGGACGCGAAGCGCCGCGACGCCGCTCGAACGGCGTCGGGCCAAGTTCGAAGGATGGGTCGAGCGGAGTACGAGTATGCTTAGGGGCGGCAGAGGGGTCGTAGGAGCAAGGAGGGCGCCACGCGCACCAGGAGGGTCGTTCATCCCCTTTCGGGTCAAGGTTATCCTCCTGACAACCCTCGCCCTCGGCCTCGGTACCGCCGTGCCATTTACCCCAGCTCTCTGTCACTCTCTTTCTCTTTTTCTCTTTTTACCTCCACCGCCCTCCCTCTCGCTCCCCCTCGCGGCTCTCGCGCCACTGCAGCCCCCATCGATCCCTTAACTCGAACATCTTCGCTCTCTCGCTCTCTGGCCCTGTGCCCGGATTCTCATCACGGTCACCATATGCGACTGCTGCTTCTATCTCGGTACGGACGTATCGATATGACCTAGCAAGTTTGAAAAAAAAAATCACTGAAACGTCCTAGGGAATTTTTCTTTTTTTTTTTTCAACGTCGACAGTACTTTTCTTCGGCTCCTCGGCTGTCGTCCTTATCGACTGATTCTGGGGCAATTCTCCCGCTATCACTTGCGTCTGATAAGACTCGCTTTCTCAGCATGGCCATGTCGGGCTCTTCCTGCTCGCTGAAATTCACTAATTGAATTTCCCACCTTGTCCCTTCAGGGCGTCGTCCCAACGACGCCAGGCGTCGGTCCTCCTTCTCTCCTCGTACAAATTAGAAACTGTCTCGAATATCCACGAGTAACCGAAGCATTGATAAGACAGTCCCGACCCTGAAATCAAGGGTCCATCAACATCTCTCAGCATCTCCGGCTGGATTACGTTCCGGTGTCACTGTTGCCAACATCTGGCAATGTCACCCTTAGCTTCATTTTTTTTGTTGGCATCGCTCCATATCGCACCCCACGACTTCGCTTCCTGATCCTCCATTAGCTATTCTTGCGACCCTCCCTTCCACCTCTATCCAGCTTCCTGGAGTCTCTCGCAAGGTATCAAGTGCATCTTCAGGCTCGTCCCGAGCCGTCAAATCGCTTAGCTGAGCTTGTAATTGGTCCGGGTCAATTAGCAGTGACGTTTCGCGGGCTGAAAACACACATAAGACGAGTCCCCGCCGCAAGATCAGAATGAGCATAAAGGGGGACCCCCCCCCCTCCCCCCGCCGATCTATCTCATCCCTTCCTTCCTCTTCCTTCAACTCCAGGATCCCAGCTTCCGAGGGTGGTCCATGGCGCCCATCCCCATCCTTGTCAGCCTCCACAGTCAGCCACCGGCCCTCTCGCTCAAGTTCACCCTCCGACCAGTACGCGTATGCGTTTCGCGTTTGTCTCCCGATCTTTATGCGAGGGTAGTTCCTGCCAAGGGATGATTCCGACTGTTCCTCCCCCCCCTTGTAATAATTTCAGCCGAAAGGGGCGCCGCTTATTGCCTTAAATTGCTAATTGGGCTGAGGACCTCAGCGGTTTTACTCGTCCCGTCCTTCTTCCACTTCCTGCTACCGCGACGTCCCGATGCTCCATTATCCAGCATCCCCGTCCCTGCCCAAGAAGGCGCAGAGCCACGGGCGGCCGGGAGGAAGCTGGAGCCGAGAAGAATCAACGCGACGCGACCCTCCGCCTCGACCCCATTGTTTTTCTGTCGGCTCAAAATTTCACGGGATCGATCGCGCAGTCGAGCAGCTACGGGCCGGTGAGCACGAGTCTAGCTCAGAATCAGTTTTACTCCAAACTGGAGAATCCTGATGATCTCGAGGACTCCTGGAAGCAGCTTGGGAATCGGGTAGGAATTTCCTGGGTTCCACGATCATCCTTCGGATTCTGGGTAGGATTGAAATTTCGATTTATCTTGGGATCGTCGCGATCTAGGGATCCGTCTTTTCTTTGTTCCCTGATGCACTCGCTAATTTATCCTCCCTGCTGGTCTATCTACGTTTTTACGCGATAATCGACGTTTCCGTGATCGTGCCATATGGCGACGGCGTGACGATCGAAACACACGCGACGGCCTCAATGTGGATTGGCGAGGTCGTCGGGGCGCGGGGAGGTGAAAACGGCCAGGGAATAGAAGAGAATCAAAGGAGAGAGACGATTTGACGTCTTTTGTCATTTTGGAAATTTAACAAAAAAAAATTCTCAAAACCACCTCAGGCCAACTTACAGTATCTAAACCTGACCACGTGGCATCTGCTTCGACAGCTGGTCCCATCCTCGACGCAGAAGGAGATAGTAACTTTTTTTTACGTTAACGCAACCCCTTTTGCTTTTACTAAAAAAAAAAAAATATCTGACTCAAAAATAATATGTCGATACCTTCCTTACCGACCCTTCCCTCTCTTATCGAATCTGACAATAAACAGATATCTCGTAGCGTAATGACCTTTTGATTCGGCCATTGAATGAAAGAAGGGCGCATGCGCGCGCGCCAATTGTTACCAAGAATTACATGGAAAGGGTGACTCTTATCGAACACAGGCCTATGTGTGTTCGGGCCGCGTCGGGGGCCTCTGGTCGAGTCGAGTGTTTGTTTAGTGCGGAAAAAAAAAAGAGGAAACGTAAAAAGAGAATGAGCCAGTGGGGGGGCAGGAGGGGGGTGGGTGGGTTGACTGTGAAGCTTAGCAAAGCCAGGAAATAGAAAGAGAGAGAAAGAGAGCAAACGAGAAGGAAGTGTTGCCGGTGGGCAAAGTGACACTGGCTCCCTGGGTTCCCTGGTCTGGCTACCACGTGTACCTGCTACTAGGTATTCGCGATGACGCAAGTGGAAAGTGTGCGTGCTGGGTAGGACACCAGCGGCGCGTGCATCGCGGAATACAAAATCCACTGTAGATGCCCATTGCATGCGTACGCGTTGTCGGCCGCTTCGAGTATTGATTAATTAGAAAAAATTTGCGGATAAAAGGGTGGCGGTCGCCTTGCGGGGAGGAGGAGGAGGAGGAGGAGAGAGAAAAAAAATCGGCAGTTATTTCCTTGGCTGGGGGAATGGAAGCCAAGTGGATAGGGCTGCGCGGCGGGGCTAATGAAAAATGCTCCGAGTCGGGCAGGGAGGCTCGTTCACTTTTATTCGGATTGGATTTTCAAAAGGAAATAAATATACGTAGAGAAGACACTGTCGAGTCTGCCGGGGCAGCTGACGTTGAGCCACGCACCCTTATCACCTTCTTTAATCCTTGGCCCGACCTCCCTTCATCCACTCTCGCGATGATCTCAACCGATTCGTGACGCTACCCAGGTTCTCAAACGGGCCCCCACCCGTGCTCCACCTGCGACCTCATTCAGGAACTTGGTCTACCGACTACGATCGCGCCCCCCTCTCCCGCGCTTGTGTTCAAGTAGGGGTGGCTGTAATTAGTCGTGACGAGCGCGACTCGGTCGTTCCCTTCGAAACTCACCATTCATCCATTCGGACTCTACTTGCTCGCTAATGGTGTGTTATTCGAAAAAATAATGGAGATAGGAAAAAAAAGACATCCACTAAATGACGATCCAACTGCGGCAGCGACACGAACCAACTGGAACCCCCAGACCGCGTACAGTCCATCGCACAATTTTACCTCCCGTCTCTTTCGCTCGCTTTAGTTTTCTTTTCTTAGCGAATCACGGCCACGTTCACACCTCTCAGGAGTCTTTCGCTTGGGTCCACTCGAATTATTCGGGATCAGGGATGATCCTGGCTCCTCTTGGTGGTGTCTCCTGGAACGAGACCAGGTATCAGAATTTTACTCACTCTGAACTCGTGACCGCGTGTAGGATGAAATTTGAATTTTTTTTTTTTTTCATAAAAAAAATTAATATCTTTATTTTTTCGAAAGTTCTTCGTACGAAGTCTTTAGCCGAGTGTCGCAGTTTTGTCTGCGTGGCGATCAGCGTCGCGGCGCATAAATACGTGCACGCGTCCCCACACGAGATAGGACGTACTTACACGAGAGCCCCAGTATTTTTCTACGTTCCCTCGAAGTGTGCGTCGCTCGCGCGTCCACACGTACGCGTATTCGCGGGAGAGTCGGCGGCGACGGCGTTGGCGACTGTGCTGCCACGCTCGAGTCGCTCGTTTGCATTTGCAGTGCGCGCCGCGACGTCAGGCAGTTCGTTGCGGACAGCCCGGCATTTCGCGAGTTCGTCGTCGTCGTCGTCGTTCATACAGTTCTCGTTGTTGATCGTCCTTGTCGTCTCGATCGCACTCGTGACTGACGTCGACGTTGGATCCTTGCGTCGGGAGTTTCCACGCGTCGTTTGCGTCTTGTAAGCGTCGCGATAATTTTTTGGAATTTTCTTCTTTTTTTCCTTCTGTTATCGAACTTTTATACTGCCGATCAGCAACGCCCGTAACAGGGAGACAATTAAGGATTGTGTGACATTCGTGTTATTGTTGTTGTACTGTTTTGGCGTCGGGTCGAAGTGCGGAAGGAAAAGTGGGCGGTGGGAGTTACGTGCTGGGCGAACTGGCTGATGGGAGAGGATAAACGTGTAAATAAGTTATGTGTCAATTCAGAAGTGAAAACATTTGAAATTTTAACGAACTTTCGTACGAAGTTCGACGTCCTGGAATAAACAGTGAACCAACGGAACGACACAAAATCACGGACACGTGGTCTCCTTGTCTTCTCGAGGCTTGGTATCTTATATATATTTTCTTTATCTCTCTCTCTCTCTCTCGCTCTCTCTGGTCTGAACGGCCTGTATAAATGCAAGAATGGCCGAGACGCCTCGCTGGTGACTAAGGCGTTTTTCGTCTGACTGTTCGTTACCGCCTGACCGAAGCGAGTTCGTGGGCGGCCCGGAAGGGGAGAGAAGAGAAAATATCGAAAAAATTGGAAAAATAACTAGAGATACACGTAGAAATAAAATTTTACCTGTGCTTTATAAGTCCTCTAATATTTGTCAACAGCAGAGAAAAATCATCCAAGGTACGAACACAGAGTGGTATAGAAGTTTGAATGTCACTTTTTTCATTTTCAAAAGTACAACAACTGCCAAAGTCAAAGAGCCAAAGTCACAGCCGGTAATTGATCGACGATCGGTTTACATTTGTCACCCGTTATATTAGTTTTATGTATCATTTAAAAAATTGTCGCGTCGAAGCCCACGGAGGCTGTCGAAATGGCCAAGAGCCGTATTAAAGACTCTATTTTTATTTGCGTCGTAACGGATCGTCCTATTTTTTTTTTTTTTTTTAACGTTTTCTCACTTACGAGAATCGCGTTCGGCCGATAGTTCGGAAAGGGTCACGTTGTTCCATTAAAGTGTCGTTAATTCTCATAGTGCTAGATTCACGGACGATTCTCAGGATCCGTCGCCACCTGGCGAATATCGCTTAACAGCTCAAACGTGTCGGTGCCTGCAAGACTCCCCGTCCTCCGTCAGAAAGGTGTTACGGTCCTGGCGTTTCATTTAAATCCAAAGCCAATGTTTACGTAAACAGTTTGCCAGAAGCCCGTTTTCGCTGGCTGTGATTCTCCTGTCCAGGAATGTCCCGGCAAATTTTCTCCGCGTCCTACCCGAATGTCTTCCCCGATGGCCAGAAAAGACGGCCGCCGTCTCGCCAGGCTCCTTTCTGATCCTCCGATTGTCCAAGAGAGGCCGGCAAATTACCTTTTGCTAAACGTGTACGACTCGCTCCGACGTCCTTGAGCCGGATATGGCTCTCTCTCTCTCTCTCTTTCTCTCTTACCCGTGTCCCTCCCTCTCTCCTTCTCTCTCGCTGACTCTCGGTAGTCACCAGAGTCAATGATTTGGGAAAGGTCATTAATTCCGTAACTGTCCCGGCGTAGCAGCAGAGTGTATGCTTTTCTAACGGGACCTCCTCGAGTCCTTTCGAATAATTTTTGCTTTAGAAAATTATTTAAGTAGGTCGCCGCACGGTCGTTTATCTTGATCTTTATGCTTCTCTTGATCTTTTTTTTTTTTTTTGTAAAATAATCGCTTTTTTTTCTTTTAAGAGAAATTTAAATTATCGTTTACTAGAAAACGTATTTTGAATTCGAATCTTATTCCCGCGCTTATCCGGACACGTGACTCTCTTTGTACGTCGTAGGGAGACGCGAACTTTCAAACCGTTAGAGATATCGACCTCGGTCTCGCGCCGAACGACTTCTACGCGTTTGTTCCGCTTCGGATGAGGACGCGAAAAAGGGCCAAGGGCGCCGGAACTCCATGCCTCTTTTTTTCTTCTTTAGTTTTCATCGCTCTCGCACGGTGGCGCCACCTGCATTTCCGTACGATATTCTCGTGACATTGGAAAGTCTAAGGGAGTTTCTAAATTCTAACCTAAAATTCGTGATCCTCGTGATTACTATTTGCAACTACTTTTTTTCTACCCACAGCGTCGCGACGCCCAACAAACGCGCTTTTTCGACCTTAACGTCAATTTTCCTTCGTACCTTTTATTTTCACTGCATTGTTGCTAGACACTTGTTGCACAATTTCTTTTCTTTTTTTTTTCTCCTGTCACTTCGACTTCGTCAAACTGACTTTGGCTTCGATCAGCATTGCAAGCAGATACATTCGACTGTGTCTATTTACGTATTCGCTAAAGTATGAAATTATGGAGGATATTTCTATAGTGTACCGCAACCTCTATGCTGCGACAGATGAATCGATTTTTCCCAGTTTCCTACTGGCTGATGATTATCGATGCTAGAAATAGTTGCTGCCCGGAACGTAGTAACGG
>JARQSV010000643.1:771700-785403 GCA_030142285.1 Calameuta idolon
TATTACATGATTGACCTGTGATTTTTGAGAGGATTGCCGTAGGAAGGATTCGTCTTGATGCTCACAGGAACAGCATTCGTAGAAATTCACTATTGATATTCACCGTTGACTTGGGTGGCGCTAGTGTAGCTATGACGTATTACATGATTGACCTGTGATTTTTGAGAGGATTGCCGTAGGAAGGATTCGTCTTGATGCTCACAGGAACAGCATTAGCGAAGGGTTCCCAGTCGATCGTTTTTCCTCCGTTGCTTTGGGAAAAATCGCCTAAGTGGACCCTGCCACATTTTAATGAAAAAAAATTAAATAACGAACGGCCACTTGATGAATATCCTTAATTGACTCTTCTCGTTCGCACGCAGGCCCAGTACCTGATCTTTGAGAAAATGCGAGAGGAGGGCTTCGTCGCTGGCACTGAAGACGTCAGGTTGACCATCGAGATCCTGGTACCCAGTGCCCAGGTTGGTCGAATCATTGGAAAGGGTGGCCAGAATGTAAGGGAGCTCCAACGTGTCACCGGAAGCGTGATAAAACTCTCGGAGCAACAAGCGACTCCACCGCAGGCTGACGAGGAGACCACCGTCCACATAATCGGACCGTTCTTCTCCGTTCAGGTGAGTCCCGCGACTCGACACCTCCAGGTGGTCGTAGCCTTGGAGAATTCAATTCCTCCTCGATATCTAATAACGACGATTGACCTACAGTCGGCGCAAAGAAGAATCCGCGCGATGGTCCTGCAGTCCGGTGCGCCAGGAAGTGGCACGGGCGGTCCTACCGGTACACGGGCAGGACGTGGTAGCAGCCAGGAGGGTGGCGCACGTTCAAGACGCGACGGTAGCGCCACTTCTCAGCAAGGTGGCGCCACCTCCCAGCAACACTCGTCCTCTCAGCAGCAGTCCGGCTCGCCATCCAGCCAGCAGCAGCAACCTCAGCAGCAGCAGCAGCAGCAGCAGCAGCAGCCTCAGCAGGCCCAACAGCCTCAGCAACAGCAACAGAATCAGTAACGTTGATGAAACTCACCTGACGCCAAGCAACGCCTCACAGAATCCATTTTTATTCGGTTGGGGTGCTCGCGCCGCTTTGAAATCCTACGTTCCAGTTACTCGAGGAGGATTCGGACGAGGAGGCTGCTTCCTCCGTGATACCTGGAAACTCTAGACGCACGTTTACCCGGTTTCGCTTTTAACGATTTTCGTCCTCATGGATACTCCGTCCGATCGTAGGCAGCCGAGAGGCTTACAGGTTTTCATTGCCGATCGCGTTGCTCCATCCTTGCGAAGTGATAATTGATCCTCGTACTGTGCTCGAGGTACGTGCGGATCGCAGAAGATCAGGCGTCGTGGTCAAGGAGAAAGGAGAAAGCTCGAGAAAGTTTTGTAAGGTCGGACGGAAATGCGTGCGGACGAGACGCTGAAAAATTAAGTTGGAGCTTGCGACGTCAGATGGCGCTCGAGTCGCGGAAACCAGTGGATACATGGAAGACTATGAAAGATTTTTCTTTCACTTCCATTTTTTTTCGAAAAAAAAAAATAAGGGGGGGGGCTTTCCGGTATTCGAACGTTCGGGTTTTGAGGTATCGTTAAATATATATTGATTCCTCGAGGTTAATCTCATTGAAGGTCAGCGCCACGTGGCTCGCGGAAATATCGTGAACTAACCTAGCGGTATTCTGAGTGTGAGTGTGTGTGTGTGAGAGAGAGAGAGAGAGAGAGTGAAAATAAGAAAGAATGAAAGAATGCTAATGATTTCGAAGCGGTTATTGAAATTCACCCAGCCGATAAAATTGGTAACGATTAAACACACACACAACCTTATTACCTCATTCATTACGATTAAAGATTTAATATGATAATATGAAGAAAAAGAAAAAAGGAAGTGAAATGAAAAATGATAAACCAACTAATCTAAAAAAAAACCTACCTAATATTAAAGTTATAATAATATACAGAGAAGTTAAGTAACGATTACATTACCTTATACCTGTTACTATATTTACGATAACTACCAATACTTTCTATTACCTCTACTGTCCACTTACCGCTACTACTATCGCTACCAACACTACCACTACTACAATAACTATTATTATTATTACTACTACTACTACTACTACTACTACTACTACTACTACTACTACTACTACTACTACTACTACTACTACTACTACTACCACCTACTATCAACCACCGCTATTCATTACACCGCTATTACTATGGAGGATCTGGGGAGAATTCTTTTTCTTCCCTTTTCCTCTCACTCTCTCTGTTTATTATTTTTTTTATTTTTTTTCTCCCCCCCCTTCTAAATAAGATAACTCTTTAAGCGAAATCATCCGAGACATCCTTGAGACTAATGTTGAGTATGTGAAAAAGAAAAAAACAAAAAATAATTGTGAGGTTCTAACGTAAAGGACATAGACGAACTGGTGATACTAGATGAGAGAAACCTCCGGCGGCAGTGCTGCCCCCTCGCACCGTAATACCAAAGAAGCGATTTTGATTTTGTACGAGTGAAGTGAAAATGCGTGTTTAAAGGATAATGCAAAAAAAAAAAGAAAAAAAGAAGGACGCGCTGCGCGATTCGTTTCAAAGTTCCTTTGCAAGAGCCGTGGGGGCGCGCTCTGTGCGACAGAAACACCAAATACACCCGGAGTCACCGGAGACCAGCGAAATGCGACTGGCCGACTCGGCCACTGTGACAGTTCGGGACCGGAAGTCGGGGACGGGAAGAAGAGGAGCGGATGAATCGAGGAACGAGAGGAGCGAAGTAGCGGCCAGGCTGAGATTGGACGAGACGCTGCTGGCGCCATCGAGATCAGGCGGCAGGAGGAGGAAGATTTTTTGAGGCTGGAGGATCCAAACCCCTGGTATCCTGAGTTTGCCCTGGGTCGCCGATAAGGGGGTATTCAAGATTGCAAGGAGTACAAGGGGGAAAGTGGAGGCGAAGGGAGACAAAGGAAGATTCAAATGGGCGTAGGGTGGCACGCATGATTATTATTATGGATTTGGTCAGGATGGGTGAGAATAGGGGAGGTTGAGGCATCGATCATTCTTTGCATGAGGGATGGAGGCGAGGAAGACCGAGGAGGTGTGGAGGTGACGAAGAGGAGGAGGGAAGATTAATGAAACCACAAAACGTTTTCAGGGATTTTATTTTACCATGGATGTAATAGTGTGTGAGTGTGCGTGTGTTGAATAATACTATTAATTGATAAGTAATTAATTAACGATTAAGATGGTAAAGACCGCAAGACAGGTATTTAGAATTATCATGACGAAGGACGCGCTGTTAATTAATAGGGATATTCGAAATCTTCCGTGAATCGCGTGTCTGTATATATTGTGTATATACACATATGTATAACGTATGTATATACGCACCGACGTATATATATATATTTATAATATATGTATGCACGCAGGACACGTATATATGCGTGTATGCGTCTCTCGTATCAGGGTGCTCGTCGTAAGGGATTCAGAGTGAGAAAGACGCGTGCGCGCGTATGCGCATTGAATACGTAAATTCGAAAGAGAGCGTTAAAGGAAGGAAAGAAAGAAAAAAAAAGGAGATTACGTGAAGAAAATTCACGACGCGCAGGATCCGAGGAAGGAGCGGGGTTTATGCTAGATATATATATATATATATATCGACTGTGAATTCTGTAATTTTTATAATTATAGGATTATAGAATGTAATTGCACTCCGGGCGAGACGCCCGCGCCTTTCCGAAAGGTCTTCGCGCTGAAAATTTTTCCAACGACTGTACCGTGGCGACTTTGCGACGCGTCGGTAAGGTAGACTGTGGTTGGGTCGGTCGGGGGTTTTTTTTTTTTTTAAGATTGATTGAAAATAACTGTACTTCCGGTATTCGCGATACGTGCTGATCTCGATTGCCGAAGACACTTCCGGTTCTGGTTAAATCGTATTCGAGAATTCTTGAATTCTTTTCACGAGTCTGTCGAACTTCCCGATCGACCGCGCCGCTTGGTTGTTAGTGCGCAGTGGCGCTGCCGTCGCTTCTCTTGTGCATACATCCCAACCAGCAGAGGGCGAATTGGCGCCACTGTCGTATCGCTGGCCGACGCTCGCGGAAGAAATGGATGTAATTTGCTCGGAGCATCGGGCGAAGACCGTTGTGATTATTTCTAACTCTTTGTTCGTTGATCTGGCGTCTCTCGAGACGGCTGGAGAGCGAGAGGAAATATTTGGAGATAATTCGTTGGGGAAGCTCAGTTTCTCGCACGCGGTCGTAAAACATAACCAAAAATATCGGATTGACGAATAATTAATTGTCCCTCGATGCGCGAGCGATTCCTGTTTTCGCGATCGAACTGATCGATTGGAATATCGATTTTTTTCTTGATCGGTTTCGAATTCTAGGATTATCAGGCGATCGATCGAAATTCGCGCGCTGATGGTGGGAGGGGATACTTTAAACTTACCTCGCGAGTCGATCGACTTGCTGTGCTGCCGATGGTCACTTCCGGTTTCCGGGAGGAAAAAAAAAATGGCCGTCGTCAGACAATTATTTCTCGGCATTCAGTATGCGTTTAGTACAAAGATACATGAGTTTAAGAAGTGAAGTTTAAGAATTTGAAATGCGCGGATTGGCTCGAGCCATTTTACAGGAGGGAGGGAGGGAGGGGGTATTCGCGCACGGTCGAAGGTCTGAGGGATGGCAAAGCGAGTAAAAGGAAAAATTGGCGGCTACGCGAAAGGTCGGCGAGATAGGAAGACGCGAGTCTGAAGATGAATTTCGAAGATGAATTTTAAGATAGTTTCAAGATAATCTTGAAGATATCGAAATGGAAAGGTGGTACTGTATCTCGCTGGTACTTTTTTATGGGTAGGGCTGACTTTTCCGGTATTATTATTTTTTTGCCCTTTTTTTTTTTCCTCGAGCTAAGCTCACGAATCCGCGAGTGGTAACGATTGTCGTATGAGAATCGCTTGTTCGAGTACGAGGACGATTTTTTTTTTTCTCTTTCGAGAAAAATTACGAACGACGAGGATTAATGACAATGACGATCACGATTATGACGACGGGGTGGGTGGGAATTAAAGAAAAAAAAAAAAAAAAAAAAGAGCACGACGAGGAAGGAAGTAAATTTTATCGAGAAGAGAGATATGAGAATTAAAGAAAAAAAAAAAGAAGAAAAAAAAAGAAGAAAAAAAAAGAAGAGAGATGAAGAGTATAAGTTTATTTTTGATACATTGTTGGGGAGATCTAAGTAAATCTTTCTTTTTCCTTTTTTGTTAGATGTTTTAAATAACTTAATGAATTTTAAAGATATTAAAGTGGGATGGGTGAGCACACAAAGAGATAAAAGCAGGAGCGAGATGGCGCGAAGGGACGTGAAGAAGCGCGAGAGGAAGCGGCGGACGGCGGAGGAAATTTTTAATATAAATAAAAAAGCGCGAAGTGAGGTAATTTCGTGATGAAAATAAAAAAACGTGGCACATAGCTTTTTGCACTATGTGGGAATAAAGGAGATTTTAGTCGGATAAATTGTATAATATATTTAATATATTTCGAAGGGACGGGCGGAGGGACAAATTTTCAGGTGGTCACCGTCGGGCCGTTACGGGCTGATCGGGCTCGCAGTTTTATGTGACGCGGTCGTCCCCTAATTTCCCTGAATGTGACTTCCGGTGTCCGTCCCAATTATTTATCAAGCGTAAATATTTAAAAAGTGCCAAGGGACAAATATAGCTCGCGGAGTCATCGGACAAGGAAACCCGTGTTGGCGGCTCAAATTGCACTTGCAAGAAGAGGAAGAACAACAACAGCAACAACAATAACAACAATAACAACAACAGTAGCTCGCAACGATTTACGCTACCGAACACTTGACACGCTCCTTTTTCCAAAAAAAAAAAAAAATTTTTTTTTTACACATTTCGATAAACATCTTTTTCAAAACCGACTAAAGAACGACTTTTGCAAATCCATTCTTTTTTTTTCTCGTTCGACCGAATCGCGCGATACTTTTCGACACGACCGGAAACAAAGAAATAACGAGAATTATCCAAAGTGCGAATATGAAAAGGAAAAAAAAAAAACATCGATCGCGATCCCGATCCGACCAATTCGTATCGATGAAGATTATATTTAAAAAATTCAATCCGAAAAAAAAAAAAAACCCAATCGAGACAGAGAAAGAGAACCGACGCACCTCGGCGTCGTCTTGCCTTCTTTATCGGAAGGATCGCTCGTTCGTTCCTTTCGTTCCTTTTCTTTTATCTTTATTATCTTAGTGGATCACTTTTATTAACGGTTCCCCGAAATACGATTTTTTTTGATTTATTAAAGTATTCAAAAAAAAAAAACAAACAGAAATTATCACCGACTCCCCCAAGACCACGTGGAGTCTGACGGAAGAATCGATATCGATCACGATCTACGGATCCATCCTGTAAAAAAAAAAAACTACAACATCAAATTTCGTCCTTTACGTTCTCTTTGTTCTTATCCTTAATCTTTTTCTTTTTTTCTCGTTTCGATAAACTCGGATCGACGCTCTTCGACCATTACAGTTGCTCGCTCAGTTCTTAAACTCATTACGAAACAGCCCGAAACCCCAGTAGGCAAGATTAAAGAGAAAGAAAAAAAAAGAAAAAAAAAAAGAGATACACCATCCAAGAGAATTCACGATTTCTGCCAAAAGCACCAGACGAGGCCAGTGCAAGAGAAAACGTAAACGCGATCCGAACCAGTAACGACGATTAATGGCGGATCCACATGTAACTTTCGGCTACACGTATGTAATCCAACGGTATGTGGGGAAAAAAAAAAAAAAAAATTTTTCCTCGGCCGACTCACCCGACACTTTATCCACTTACGGGACTTGCACTGTTATCAACGAGGATACGAGTAAAACGCTATATTGATCCTATTGATCCTATTGACGCTGATCGATGCTGTTGACGCTAATTAACGAACAAACAAAAAATCGAGCAACATAAGGAGCCGGTGTTATAGAATGACAAAAAAAAAAAGATCGATCCACAGAAACACAGGCACAAAAACACTCGAGAGGAATGTACAAATCAAAAGAAAGAAAAATAAAGACACAAATCAAGAGCATAGAAATTATTAATATAATAACGTAAAAGAATTTTAATGTTATAAATTATACGGGGTGAAATAAAAAAAAAAAAATTTGAGCGACAAGTACGATGAGGGGTGGGGGGGTGGGGGGTCAAAAGAGGAGACGTGCGAAGCAAAGTAAAAAAAAAAAAAAATAAAAACATATGGCGAGGACGCCAAGACAAATGTACAAAATCTAATCGCTAAATCTAAAGAGTTAGAGAACTTAGATTATATAACGGATATATTTGTGACGGAGGGATTTTTAACGCGTTCGTACCTAACGCGATCTTCGTTTTTGAGATGATAATTGAATTTTGAAAAAAAAAGAAAAAAAAAATTTTTTTTTTACGATAACGATTTTTTCCATATCGATCACTCGCAATCAATTGTCGAAATATCGATATCGGTAGGATTCGACGTCATCGTCACGGTACCGGATCGATCGAATCGGATCGATTAGGATCGCGTTCGGGAAGGTAAAAAAAAATGATAATTTCGTAACGGTGCACGAGAGACAAATGGATCGAGACGGATTCGTGATAACGAATCGAAGGGTGATAAGGGGGAGCGAGAAAAATAATACAGGATCGACCGTGACGCGTAACGACTACGCCATTTTGTAAAATCGACTTTTATCGATAATCGACTCTTTTTTTCTTTTTATCGATCGATTACAGTTCGCTGTTTCTTGGATTAGATCGATCGGACGTCAGCATTAACGATACCGTCACTTCTATTGCTGAACTGCAACTGCTACCACTATTACTATTGCTAATATTATTATTATTACTATCCACTACCTAATACTATTTACTCATTGCTGACTGCTACTAATGACTACTTGTCGCCGATAATATCGATATTGCCGGAGATCATCGAAATGAAAATAAATATTAAAAAATACACTCGAGCCACGGTAACGTATAACGCGAATATCAAAAAATGAGGAAATTTCGAAATTTCAGAAAAACAAAAAAAACATTTCTCAAAAAAAGACGCAAGAGATAAGAGACTCCTTTCCTGACGCTACCGATTACACGAAACCAAACCTAAATAATAATAATAATAATTACTGAATTAATCGATCAATAAATATCACACACACACACACACACTTCCTGTCTCTCTCTCTCTCACTCTCTTATCAGTCAATCACCTGCATCAAATAAATTATAAATTCACGAAAAAAAAAAGTTAACCCCCCCACAACTCCACATATTCAAATCGATCGCAAAAACCAAAATTTCGAAAAATTTTTCTTGAAAAAAAAAAAAGTACCACCGGTATTCAAAAATTTACATAATTTTCGAAATCTCACCAAAAAAAAGAGAGAGAGAGAGAGAATCCACACACACGTATAATCCAACAAGGACAAGCACGATTCGACCAATCCGGCCGGAAGTAACAGATACCGGCAAACCGGAAGCAGATATACACAAATACAAATACAAATAGTAAGAGTTGCGCCTTTAATCGCGCACTAATCAAGGGCCTTATTTATTAACAGTTGGGCATTGTTGTTATGTGAAACGGTGAAAGTGATAACGCCACACAGATAACAGATAATACATTATACGAAATATCAGATACGGTGGGGTGAGAACGGGTTGGTAGGGGGTGTAGAGGAGGTGGGGTGGGGACTCTATAGAATCTAACAGATAGACGAATGATAACGATTATGATGCTGCTGATCATTGATAATTATTATTATATAACGATTGTACGAATGCTTATTATTATTATTAAAGCTACGATCCGCAGGATCGATCGATAGGGCGAGATAGAACCTACGAGGACGTGTTCGCTGGATATCGTCGTTCTTAATATATTATCTATTATCGTATTGTTGCCAACAATGGGCATTATGAGAAAACCGTGCGGGTATGTAACTTATTGTACATTACTCCCCCCCTCTTACCCCTCTTTGCCACACTGAATATTTTACACACACCCCCCTACTCCCCCCCACTACCCCTTAAATATTCTATACCGAAAATCCTCGTTATACCTGATGGTCCGACCTCCCCCCCCTCCTCCAACTTCCCCACCATGTACATGCAATCTTACAATCCTTTCTGTATATGTATATATATATATATATATAATATATATGTAGCGACGAGGAAAATAGTTATATAACGATACTCCGTATTCCCTTACGATTTGTTTTTGTTTCACGCGTCAGAGAGAATTCGCGAGGCTGGTCGCCAGTCGGTCGTTCGCTTTTGAAAATTCTAACGGGTCGTTTCGTAAACGTCAGGAGAGACAGATGGGATTATCAATGTATCCGTACGAGAGGATGAATTTGAGATTTTTTTTTTTTTGGAACGGTTTTTTTTTCTCAAGTCATTTTTTTTTGTAACTTCGTAACGGCTGATTTTCGGTTTTCGAAATGCGCGCGATTTTCGTGATAATTTTCGAGAAATGAAAATTCAATTTTTCGGGGTGATAAGTTCTTTTTTTTTTTTTGGTAATTTTCTACGGGCGCAACCGGTACGTGCGATTTGGGGATGATTCGTGCGACTTGAAAATGATTTTCAGCGATGACCTTCAGGCTTGGCGATCTTACGATCGGATTGACAGTCTATTGATATACAGAGATTGAGGTTAGGTTAGTCCACGGGTCTTTCCGATAGCGATCGATGGGTGAAACGAAAATTAAGGGGAGGTTCGGATCGATCTGACGGAACAATATAAAATAGTGGGAACAATGCTGTGGGTGGGGAGACAGTTAGGAATAGATAAGGGGGCAAAGGTTATCGAAGGAGGGATGCTTAATTAGCGTGGACGATTAAGATAAGGTATAAGAAAAAAAAAAAAAGATAAAAATTTGAGTGCGTAATACTACCTCAGGAATGTAAATTTTTCTTTTTTTTTTCAAAAATAAAAAAAAATAGAGTTCAAATAAAATTATATAATCGTCATTCTGAATTAGCACGGGAGGATCGCGCGAGAGTAAATTAACTACGATGAAAATAATAAGAGAAAAAGATAAGAGCCGTTTCAAGAGAGAGAGAGAGAGAGAGAGAGAAAATAGCAAATACCAACCGCTAGCGCAAAATTAACATTTAAGTACAGAAAAAGAATCGCGCGTACACGACATGCATCAGTATAGAAACGTAAAAGGTACAAGAGCCGTAAAATTTTGAGTACGAGCCAGACCCGAAAAACTGAAGTATAAAAGCCGTGAACGTCGGTACAAGTACTGTGAAAAGAAAAAAAAAAAAAAAAAGAATCTTTAAAAAAAAAAGTAAGAATTTTAACAGGAAGAGAGTAACGATAATAATAATAATAAAAGAATAAACATTCTTTATTTGGCTTATTAAGAAAGAAGAAGAAAAAAAAAACAAAAAATATGTCAGAAGCGCCTGAGCGTCACGTGACAATTGAGTGTCATTATTGGAACACTGTACGATTCTGCTTTTTGTGCTCAAGATCGAACGGACACGGGCAAATCCAAGAGAAAGAAAAAAAAGAAAAAAATATGATCAAAGAAAGGGATAAACACGGCCGATAGAACCGAAGGAAGCGTTAATCACGTTTAACAATTGTTCTTTTTTTGTTTTTACGAAAGATCTGCGACATTTTAATACGAGGATGCGCGACGCGCATGCGCGTAGCTATGCCCGGGTGCGCGCGCACATTGTCGTTACGTTTGAAAAGTGAAAGTGTCTGAAAACAGATGAAAAGGCGACGCGCGGGTATCGCAAGCACGACGCTACTGCCCGCTAATTAATTAATATAAACATAATGATGGTTGCATGCATACGAAATCGGGTCGGCACGACGCCGACTCGCACTTAATCATTTATGAATACATAATAATGAATGCTTATTTGATATATAGAGAAGACGCGACGCGCACGGAGACAACCTCCGCGCGTCATTTGCTTCGCACTTGCTATTGTTTTGCTTTGGGACTGTTTTCGTCCGCGGCGAGCGAGTTTTGTCCTTCGTGCGTTTCAAGTGCCACGGCAAATATGGGTCACGTGGATTCGAACGAGCCTTCCGAGCCTCCTCTGAGCCCGAGATTGGGCACGATAAATGCGCTTAAGAATTTAAAGCGAAAACACGCTGTGGGCGAGGTACAGTCGAGATCAAAAAGATAAACGTAAACTCGTGAGCCTAAGACGTGCGCGGTTCCGCATTTACGATATTTTCACCATGATTAATTCATTTTTTTTTTTTGTTGTCTACTTTAGTTTACTTTAATCGCTATTATTTTCTACTATAAAAAAAAAATAACTTTCTTCTACTATATAACCGTTACTACTCTACTACTACTACTACTACTACTACTACTACTACTATTTTTGTGTCTTCGATGATTGATGATTTGCTACTTTAATTTGAATGATGAATTCAGTGATGCGTATTGGGGGTTTGCTTTTTTTTTTGTCCTCTTTTTCTTTTTTTTTTTTCAAATACTCGTTTCGATGTCCAGTGGGGTATTTCATTGTCTTTGTTTTTCGAGTGACCGGACCACTCTTGATCGCGGACCCGGACGCTGTTGTCACGGTGTACCGGGTGTACGTAATTATTGCATACACTCCGATGTCCAGGGCGAAATAAAAGAAAAGAAAAAAACCAAAAGGGCAAGCAGAAGAAAAAAAAAAGAAAAGTAAGAAAGACGAGAGAGAGAGAGAGAGAAGTGTAGGTTGTATTATTATTTTTCTTTCCCCTTTTTTTATTTTCTTAAGGTCAAATCGCTGTCGATCGTTTTACTTTTTGTTTTTCATTCTCTTTGCTCGTCCCTCGTGCGCGGTCGAAATATTGAAAAAAAAGAGAAAAATCCAAAATTTTCTTTTTACCGTTTCTCTCTTTTTCGTTCGTTTTGACCTCGAGTAAAAGACGCAAGGAGATACAAAGCGAAGACAAAAAAAAATAATAAAGTTCGATCTTTCGCACTGTCTGTCCGTATTGAATTTATCTTTTTTTTTTCTTTCTCAATTTCTTTCCACCCCCTCCTATCTTCTCCTCTCCCCCGAAAGAGTGGCGGGGGAACCTAAGGAGCCACGTGTAAAATTTTTTTTCTTTATCTTTTTTTATCTTTTTTATTTTTTTTTTTTTTGGAAATTCGTTTGCACGCATCCTCGATTCTTTCTCGACTTACTTACTTACCTTTTACTTACTTACATACATTACTTACTTACTTACTTATTTACTTACTTACTTAGAGACCACAAAGGCGCAAGAGAAATTTGTCATGGACGATTATGGTGTTTCTAGTGGATAATGTTTAAAGATTACTAAATATTATATGGATAATCATTATTAAGTACAGAAAGCATAGAAATAAAATACATAGGCGTAAGGCTGGAAATAGTAGAGGCAGCTTCCCTCCAGATGCTAAATTCCCTCTCGAACGTTACTTTTGAATTTCGCGCTCGAATCGCGATTGGCAGCGCCGGAGAGGCGCGAGTGAAAAGCCGAATAGAATTTTTTTTTTTTTTTTTTTTTTTTTCTTTCGAAAAACTCAAAACAACAAAGAATATCGAAATTGCAGTACAATGGAAACGTTAGGTCTTGCGATTGCCAAAGATCCAGATGAAAGTCACGCGACTACTCGAATGATGCACCGTTTCGGACCCCCACGAAGTACGATGCGCCAACCGACGCCATTTGCAATTTCGTTTGGCATCTTCTGGAGGGACAGTTGCCTGCACTGTGTTTGGTTTTAAAAGTTAGTACGCGAACGTGAGGAATTGCCCAGTATAAAATATGACTGAAGTAAAGGAAGTTGGCGACGACAAAATTGCATAATAATAATAATAATAATAATAACGGAACAGCAGCAACAGCAACGACAAACAAGCACGTAGAAAGAGAGAGCAGGACGCACGATTTTCTTTTCTTGTTTTTTCTTTCGAGGATAACGACAAGAGGAAAGAAAGAGAACAACCAATCGAAGGAGAGAGAATAACGCGCCGCGGAAAAAAAAGAGATAATCGAGGAGAGTGTAAAGGCAAGGAAAAGTTAAAAAAAGTTACAGATGTCGCTGCAGTCGCGAGCATAAAACTTTTTCCCGTGACGTTTACTTTGAGGAACAGCAAGAGAGAGAGAGAGAGAGAGAGGATGAACAGCACGACTCTTAAAGAGAAAACGGCGATGGAGGAATAACACACGAAAAAAAAAATAAAAAAATAAAGAAAGAAAGAAAAGAGACTCTCGAAACTTGAAAAAAAAAAGAAGAAGAAGAAAATAATAATAAATATGCAAATTTTTCCAACGTGTTCAAGACGCGACGAAGCCAGGTACCAATAGAAAAAGCTATATTATATACCTACATACATATATCTATACACCGTAATGTATATTTTGTCAGTTTTTTTTTTTCTCTCGTTTGTTTCACTCTGCGGTGATAGGAAGAGAAAGAGAGAGAGAGAGAGAGAGAGAGAGAGAGAGTGAGTGAGTGAGAAAGCGTGAATGAATGCAAGATAAGAAAGACGGTGAATATGAAGACGTATGCATTTAAAGTATGCGTGTGTGTGTATGTGTATATATATATATATATATATATGTATATACAGATATACATATACAATTAATATTACCAGTTTAAACAGTTTTACGATTTTTACAGTTTACAATTTTTACAGTGTTTTCT
>JARQSV010000643.1:797159-817610 GCA_030142285.1 Calameuta idolon
ACGTATTGACGTAAGAATTTGATATCAATGGCGGCAAGAGAATGACGTTGCTACGGATTGATTTGAAAAAAAAAAAATATAAGAGAAAAAAAATAATGAAAAATATATAAGCCTTCGATGAAGGAGGGTAATTAAGGAAATAAAAAATAAATTATAGCTTTATAGTTTTTATAAAAAATTATCACTTACCACTTGCGCAAAGCGTTGCTGACCCGAAATGAAAAATTGATACAATCGTTAAGCAATCTTTGATAAGACGCGCGGGTATCGGTTTAGGCTTTAAATTAGACGGTCACTTGAAAAAAATTTTTTTTTTTAAATATACAATTTTCACATCGATCTAATTTTTTTGGATAAAATTTATTTTTAGCCGTTGAACGAGGAACGTGGAATTTTAAGAAAAATTTGGAATTCGCAACACTGCGTAAGTGACGGCTCTTTTATCGAACGATCCTCACGCGGTCCGGGTGATCTATGATTCGTAATTTTTGGCCTGGCCAGGCTACCAGGGTAGTCGCGCCCTGGTGATCCATGCTGATCGCTCGAGCAAAGGGTAGTTTTCTGTAGCTCCGCCCAGCCAAGGGGATCCTCGCGCAGGACTCAAAGGGTGCGAAGCTCCCATTGGTAAACGGGCGTGGCGCCGTGACGTCACGGGGTGCTTGCAATTGGCCATCCTGGACAAGTTGGGGTTGACTGTTGAGAGCCAAGACCGAGGACGACCGACGCGCAGCGTCGCGAAGCCTCCGAAAAGCACAAAAGTCAACCCGTGTCGATGACAGCCGGAAGGGGCCACTCGGCTTTTTTTTCATTTATTTTTTTTTCACCCCCCCCCCCCCCCCCTTTCCCAACTCTGACACTCTTACACCCCTCACTCGATACTCTTCGCAAAAACGTCCAACCCCGTTCCTGATACCGCGACGTTCGATAAGATAAAATTTACACGTGACTCTTTGACGCTTCGATGACTCGTCTGGTCTGAGCCGGTAAGTAAAAAAAAAATTTTTGGAAAAATAATTTTCACTCTCTTTTCTTACATTTCAAATTGTATAATTTTGAAAAAAAAAATTTTTTTTTTTTTTTTTTTTTTTACGGTTGCTCAATTGATTAGTAAGTATCTGACAGCAATGTTACGGGTGACTCGATAATTTTGTCATTTTGACTCTATTCTTGTCCGAGGGGCTCTCAGGGGCGGCTCTGTAATTCTCATGAATTTGGCCAGGTTAAAGCAGGTTAAAAATTGACAAGGCCCTTCATTGGGGATGAGAATCCATCGCGATCCGTCACGTACAGCCCCGGTAACCATTAACGTGTCCACGTGCTATAGATATATCGAATTTCAAGGGTTTTTCGAGAACTAACGACAGCAGCGCAACGCGCGGCCGACGCGAGCAACATCTGCCGAGTTCGCACGGCTTTGCTCGGTGTTACCGTTACGCGAGACAAGCGTAATAGCCCACGTAATATCCACTGAATATTTCATACATTATTCTCGAGAAATCAATGATTACGATCCCGTCCTGTAATGTCGTCACGCTCGTCATTGGCCGCGTCGATAATTCTTCGACTGGCCACTCCGATAATCGCGAGAGCCATTTCAAAGGATCCTTTCGCCTGATCCGATCGGCGTTGTCTCTTTACACGGCGCGATTGTTATTATTATTCGATACTGGAGACAGAAACGTGAGATCATCCAACCTAACCTAACCTAAGACTCGAGGCGTCGGGTAATGGGGCAACCCTGTCGCTTTTTTGTTCGCGGCACCCACTGACTCCTGGGTAACTTGCACAATGGCGGAGTGGAGAACGATCCATGGATCCGGAATTTTCTAGATCGTCTCGGATAATGGGGGATCGTCGCTTGCACTTGGTGCAGAGGGCGAAAGGGGGGGACGGGAGTCGCAGTGAAGTGGCAGCAGGGCTGCTCGGGCTAATGGCTCGGGGATGCTATTTTGTTAAACAAGGAAACCTTTTATCCCCATACCCATCTTCGGGAGCTGAGAAACTCTGGAATCCAGGGGCGACGATTCGTGGGTTCCTTACGGGGGTCCGAAAAAAAGTTAGATTTTTTTTTTTTATCGTTTTAGGGTCTGACGATGGGATTCGCTCGGGGTTTTTTTTTTTTTGAATTTTTTGTGAAATTTTGTAATTTTTTTTTCTATTGTATCGGGGAGAAAACATTCTTTTCAACCCTTGCGCGAACTTCGAGGGAATTTTCTTTCTCAGGGTGAGAACCAGCTGCCGGCCCTGAAAGTTCACTCGGTATCTTGTCATCGCGAGCGGCTTGAAGTGCGAACCGCCGACCGCCGCGACAAGATGCCAACTGCTGATTCTCACAGCGCCCACGCGTCTCCCTTATCGCGAAATTCTTTCAATTTTTGCTCTGGATGTGCTATTCCTAGTGGAAGAAGTATCGCTAGGTTCTATACTGACTTGATGTGTGCCGATCGATAGTATCTTGGTCTGTGGTTAAACTTGTATTTTTTTTTTCTGTAACAGTGGTACTGCTCTCGATAGAATGAATGGCATGAGGAAGACTGAAAATATAATTTTCATTAAAATTTAACGCGTTCAATATTATCCTAAAATAGAAGGGAAATAAAAAATACGATTATTCTAGGGGAATTGATCCTGGATTGTCGGACGGTAGAAATTGAAAAAAAAAAATGTGGTTCCGGCCGGGATCGAACCGGCGACCTTCTGCGTGTAAAGCAGACGTGATAACCGCTACACCACGGAACCGTGGATGAAAAAGTTTACTTAGATTTTCATAATTCAAGGTTGATATTAATACAATGTATTATGCAAAATAACGAATAACGTATTTTGTTTAAATCAGTTAAATTGTTATGCTCTTACGCATTGGACTGAGATCGGATATTTATGGATTTAACGGTACAGTGATATAGAGCAATTTGATGTAACGGTATTTTCTTATATTATAAATTTATGTAAAAGAATAATCCTGGCCTGTACTGTACAGCATGTTAATACACGTAAGTCATAAGTGACCGCACGATCCACTACAATACTAAAAAATAAGGATAAATATATAATTAAGACTTTCACGGTAAATTACATGCGTTTACGCTAATCTTATGCTAAATTGCACCTCTTACGCTCTAATTAAATGCACGATGCACTTTTATCGACGTGGCGCCTTCGAAGAGGCCTCCGTATAGACAGTGGCGAATAAGTACGTGATATTCACTAAAATCTCAATTTCGAGATTAAATTGATTGTCGGAAAAGAAAAGAATTGTTGTAGATGCCGTGAAGTATCCAACGGCGTATCTACGAAGCGTGTAAATGATAAATTGACTGGCAGTGAACATTAGCATGGCTCTTATGCTACTATACTCCCACGTTACGCGAAGCAGAAACAATTGAATGTGTAAGATTGACCGAAGAAGAAAAAAGAAAAGATAAACAAAAATTAAGAAAAAAAATCTTTTGAAATCACTTGAAACACACCGGACCGACCGAAAAACCAAACGCTTGATGCGGCAAACCATAATCGACCGGATAAAAATCAATCAGCGGAAGCTGCTGAAGCTTCTTCGTCTGGACCACGAAGATCGTTTCGCTTTTAGATTTGCGCGTCTTGCAGCCGTCGGCAATGATGCTGGGTCTGGTACCATTGTAGGAGAATTCATCTTCATTCTCGCCTAACAGTCGTAATGAAAAATCATGGTTGTATCCAGGAACGCTGTACCAGGCGGCACTGTTGATGCAGGTATAAGTGAAATTTTGATGAGCATCCTGACTGAGGAGTCTGAGGAACGTCATCTGGACCACTCCAATACTTTCGTATGTTATCTGGGACAAAATCGTAAGAATCAGATTGGACTTATTATTTTTGATAAAATTCTCCTTTTTTTATTTTATACTCACCCGGAAGCCACCGCGTAGGTTAGAATACCAATCGGTCTTGTCGGCCTCCTTTCGCCAGGGTATGTTCGGCATTTGGCTACTGTGGATATCCGGGAAGACGCAAGTCTCACCAAAACCTGTTATATTGCAGTAAACGTAAACGGCGTCGTCCGGCATTCCCAAATTTGGATCGATCCAATACCAGCCTGTTTTGGATTGAAAACGAGTTACTCAAAATAATTTTAGGCTAATCCTTTTATATACGTATGATCAGGTGAAAAATCTCGTTACCGTCACTGAAGTGGGGATGACCGTAGAAAAGGTCCTTGCACGTCCTTACTGGGTTTTCTCTAGTGCCTGTGGGTTTACGCATCCGGTCCAATTCTTGTCTCATACCGTATATGGAACCGTACATATCCAAGAATTTCGGGCCCAATTCTTCCTCTATGCGGGCCTTATTTTTCTCCTTTGCGAAATAACTGTCACTCAGATCTTCGTTGCTGCCGAAGAAGAAGAAGGTTGAAGTAACTGAAAGGCTTAGGAAGTAGCTGGATTTGACTCTTTTTTAGAGCTACTCACGTCAATTCACCAGTGAGGTCTCGCTTTCTTCTAGCCATTTGCTCCCTGGCGAACAAGAGCTCTGGTGGGATCATTGGTTGCTCGGCTGGAGGACCTGGTGGGCCCGGCGGACCTGGTGGACCCATGTCACCTTTCGTTCCGTCACCGCCCGTCATGCCTTTGGGTCCTAGTGGACCATCCATTCCTGGCAGGCCTTGAGGTCCGTCGTTCCCTTTCGGACCCGGTGGTCCTTGAGGCCCAGGACTGCCTTTGGGACCTTCTGGTCCTATTGGTCCCCGCATTCCCTTTTCACCTTTCTCACCTTGGTCGCCTTTTATACCACTCTGACCTAATTCGCCACGATGACCCTTGATACCTCTTCGACCTCTGTCACCTTTTTGACCCTTGGGTCCAGCGGGCCCACTCTTTCCCGGTGTACCTGGAGCCCCGGATAAACCTGGTGGTCCGTTTTCTCCTGCTGCTCCGGGCATTCCTCGCATTCCTGGCATTCCTTGTGGGCCAGGTTCACCTTGGGGACCTAGACGACCTTGAAGACCAGGTGCTCCGATTGGGCCCACGTCGCCTTTTTCACCAGGAAGACCCGTGTTTCCTTGCATTCCTGCTGGACCCTCTGGACCCTTTTTTCAAAAATGTTTAATTAAATAAATTAATACATTTTCAAGATTATCTTGATCTGTTAGCCAGTATTTGTAAATCAGAATATTTTAAGAAATGTTCTCACGAACGAGCCTAATAAACTTACTGGTTTTCCTGGTGGACCCGGCATTCCTTCTTTTCCTGGTGGTCCGATTTCTCCAGGCATTCCGGTATCTCCCGTTTTACCTTCATCACCATCTTTTCCGGGTTCTCCTTTTGGACCCATTAATCCAGGCTCTCCTGGAAGTCCAGGAAATCCAGGTGGACCTGCATGACCCTTAGGACCTTCCGGACCTCCGATTCCTCGACTTCCTGGGGGACCAGCAGGTCCTGCTTTACCTTCTTCGCCCTTGGGACCTGGTGGACCACGTTCACCCTGAAGGCAATACGTAAATGTTAGATCTGAAGCGATTGATTCTACAGAATTGTAGATTTTATATTCATACCGGCTTCCCATCGGCACCGCCAATACCAGGTGGACCCGGATTTCCTGCTTCACCCTTCTCTCCTTGTCGCCCTTCCAATCCAGGTGGTCCTTGCAGGCCTTCCACTCCCTTAGGTCCTCTTGGACCCTGCTCACCAGGACTTCCGGCAGGACCCGGAGGACCCATTACTCCCGAATCACCAACTTCACCCTTTATTCCAGGAGGTCCTGGAATACCTTGAGGCCCAATAGGCCCTGCAGATCCTGGTACTCCAGTGGGACCATCTTCGCCTTTGGTTCCCTGTCTTCCTATCTCCCCGGGTGGGCCTTTCTCTCCCGGCGGTCCCATTGGTCCTGGTTCCCCTCTCGGACCTTGTGTGCCAGGAGGTCCTGCGGGTCCCTGATAAATAATTATGGATCAACAGTTACCTAATATCACTTCCTCTTTCTCGTTAATATTTTTTTTCTATGCAAATGATGAAGAAGTACACTCACGAACTCTCCTTGAGATCCCTTGAAACCCTTTTCACCAGGAGGACCCATGTCTCCTTTGTCGCCATCCTCCCCAGGAACACCGACGGGTCCCGGTGGTCCGGGTAATCCACGTAGTCCTGGTAACCCGTCTCGTCCAGTGGGTCCTGGCATTCCCGCTTCACCCTACATTGATCGGGAATCAGATTAATTCTTTATTATCTATATTTCCATATAAATCATAAAATCCATTCGAATAGGAATATACCCTTTCGCCCTTAAGTCCCACGGGTCCTGGAGGTCCTTTCTGCCCTTGGCGTCCTTCAGGACCGGGAGGTCCATCTTTACCAGGTTCTCCTTGAGCTCCTTTATCACCGGTCGCTCCTGGAGGCCCCACTGGGCCCATTTCTCCCTTCAAGCCTGGCATACCCTTAAATTATCGAATCGATAGTGAGATAACTTTTATCAGCAAGAATCATTTCCAATAATAGTGTATCAGAACAATATACGTACCGGTAACCCGTTCATTCCCCTTTCTCCTGGAAAACCAGGCAGTCCTCCGGGTCCTTGGGGCCCATCCTTTCCCGGTAATCCTGGTGGTCCAGGTGGACCTTCTTTCCCATGATCTCCCGGTGGTCCAGACTCCCCTGGAATTCCCGGATTACCTGGAATTCCTGGCTCTCCCGGTTGCCCCGGTTCACCGGGAGGACCATGAGGACCAAGGACCCCAGGAGCACCTGGAGGTCCTGGGGGGCCGGATTCTCCTGCAGGTCCACGTTCTCCAGGAGGACCAGGCAGTCCGTCTTTTCCATTTAGACCCTGTGCACCAGTGGGTCCTATGAATCCGCGAGGACCTTCCATTCCTGGTGGTCCTTGTTCACCCTGAGCTCCTGGAGGACCTGGTTGCCCCGTGTCACCTTTTGGTCCAGGAAATCCTTCGGAGCCACGTCGCCCACGTGCACCTCTAAATCCCTTTGTAATACATCAACAATATATTTGAAGAATCATTAACGTAACACTCAACATGACTTTTGATCAATACTGATCGAACTGATTTATTTACCCTGGGTCCCATTTCACCACGTTCGCCTTGCATTCCAGTATTTCCCTAGAAGACCAAAATTCTAATTATGTATTTCTCAGATACATATACCACTTCATAGTCAATAATTATAAAATTGATATTATCCAATTATTATGCAATTATCTTACGCGTTCACCCTTGTCACCGGTAGATCCAGTTCGACCCGGTTGACCTTTCTCTCCCTTCTCTCCTGGAGCTCCAGGATATCCAGCAAATCCTGGCACTCCGAGCTTTCCCTTTTCACCAGGAGGGCCAGTTGGCCCAGTCTCTCCTCTAGGACCTTCGAAACCCTTAGGACCCTCCAAACCTTCGAGACCAGGTATTCCTTGAGGTCCAGGTTGTCCCGCTTCCCCCTTTGAGCCCATGTCTCCTTTGTCGCCCTCCAGACCTCTGTCTCCCTTCTCGCCACGATCACCAGCCATACCACGTTTCCCTTCGTCACCCTTGACACCGCGAACACCCGGGAAACCCAATGAACCTTGAGGACCTTGAGGACCTTGCTCACCCTTCATTCCTGGAACACCTGGATTACCAGGATGTCCTGGAGAACCATCAGCCCCTGAGAGACCAGGTATTCCGGGCTTTCCTTGAGGTCCCTGAAAATTAAGAAATTTATTAGAATATGTAAAACATGTTCGCATCATTGATACTCACGACCAAACCAGTAGGTCCTAGAAGACCTTGAGGTCCTGGCGGACCCACAGCTCCCATTGGACCCGCTTGACCTGGTGGACCAGGCGAACCTGGCGGACCTGTATTACCCTTGGATCCAGGTGGTCCTTCACTTCCAGGAATTCCAGGATTACCTGGTAATCCTGGAAAACCTCGTGGTCCTATAAATCCTCTGGGTCCCTTAAAGAACATAGTAAAAAACAATCATATAAGAAACTCGTTAAAAAGTTGTGATCAATAAAAAAAACAGTCTTACCAATTCACCAGGCAATCCTGGCAATCCGGGTGGACCATCCTCACCCTGCATCCCTTCGTGCCCAGGTAAACCTTGTTCCCCGGTGGCTCCCGGTGCACCCCTTTCACCCTTATCGCCCGGCAACCCTGGCAATCCTTGCAAACCCTGCTCCCCTTTCATTCCTGGAGGACCCGTGAGACCACGGTCGCCATCTCTTCCGGGTCGACCTCGTCTGCCTTCTCTTCCCACATTTCCAGGACTCCCTGATTCAAAAAGCCGTGATATTCTCCTGGACCAACTCTTTGACTCTTTGCAGGTCTACCAACATTACACTCATAACGTACCTCGTTCCCCTCTTGATCCAGGCTCACCAATATCCCCAGGTTCACCTTTCTGACCCTGAGCACCGGAAGGTCCTTCCGGACCTGGTATACCGGTAAGACCCATTGGGCCCTCAGTCCCTCTCATAGCCAACATATGCTGCGATAACATCTGCCTGAAGGCCTCAGCTTGCGAATCAGGCCCTTTCTCATTGCCTTGCTGATTTAAAGGCAGCATGAACACATGACCTGGAGGTCCTGGAGCTCCTTGGACACCCCCTAACCCATCTCTACCAGGCTCTCCTTTTTTTCCTGGAGGTCCAGGATCACCCGGTGGACCAGGATACCCTCGTGGACCCGGAGGACCACGTACGTTATAATATCCATAGTTATAAGACCCATAAGACCCTGGATAACCTGGAGTATCATAGGATCTGTCAATGGGCCTATAACTTTCTCTATAAGGACTCTCAGTAGCGTATCTCTCTGTGGTGGGCGACTCTGTAAAATTCTAAAAGAAAAAAAAAACCATCCTCAGGACCTCATCAAATAACGTCCCAACATCCTCATCAGGTAGTTCCGAATGCTTACAGGCCTCCGATTCTCCGTGGGCAATATTTCAGAAGTAAAATTTTCGGGTCCTAAGGGAGAGTAAAGGTCCTCCTCATCAGTATTGTCTTCAGCATCCGTCTGTCCTTCCTTACATCCGTTCGCAATCAGGACTCAGTTATAATGCGAAAATCTAGAGTTTGCCTAGAGGCCCAAGGGGACCCAAGCTTCATGCATCGCAGCATACCGTTCCTTACTCAGATCCTTACCTTATCGTTATCCTCCTCTTTCTCATCCCCATCTTCGTAATCTTCATCAACAGCCACTTCGATAGGCCCAAAATTATTTCGACCACCCGACGCGTTCCGGTTAAAGTTCGAATTCCGCTGACCATCTACGCTGGACCCTGCCTCTACTGATCCTCCAGCGAATCCAGTAGGTAGTCCACCACCGGCAGGTCCGGCCTCCGACAAACCGGAAGTCCGACTGGTCCCACTGTACCCCAAGTCGCTCCTGGCTGACGTTTCATAATATTGAGACGAAGATGAGGTCATAGACGAGGAACCATAATGAGTCCCAGCCGAACCGCCGGTCAGCGTTTGACTCGAACGATGGGATACGACCTCAGGCCGACCCAGGTCATTTTGACAATCAGCCGCGAATACGTTACAGATTTCAAAAGCCGCGTCCGGATTCGGCGCTATCTTCAACAGTTCCAATCCTCCCTGAGCACGGAAATCGTCGAAATAAAATGAAAAAAATATAATTTTACAAAACCAATAAATATCAATGTCAAAATCTTAACTAACCAAAAATATATTTCCGTCCACGAGCTGCTGACCGATAATGACGATTCCACTCGTGCTGATCGATGCCGATTGATCGCGACGTAATTCTCGGGTCATCTGATCTTTGCAATCGGCAATCAAAGTCACGGAATCGCCTTTCACGCTGAAACCCAAACGGTGCCAATTCCCATCGGATATATCAATTCCGAATGATATAACGTTCGCGCCATCTTCATTGTCATCGCTGGTACTGTACAACATGGTGACGTCATTGCCCAACGATATAACCAGCTGTTCCTCGCCGTTGTCACTGTATATGGCGAAAAGGGTGGACGTTGGATTTCCTAATAAAAGAATTTCCGTAAAGTCACGGAAAAAAAAAAAATTAAATGATTTGCTCATTCAAAGAGTTTCAGACCGCTCGAGCGATTTGAAAATTGAATATTACAGCTTACCGGAAATTGGTCTGACGACAACCAGAATCGAAAAATCCTTCGGGAATCCAGTTGGAAACAAGGTTGCCGTGTTTACCGTAAGCAATGCCGATTGGTCAATTTCGTAAGAACCCGAACTGTTTTTTTGGCAACGTCCTTTTCCCACGTTAACGCCCGTCAGTGCTCTGTCGATCCCAGTGCCCTCCAACAGATCTACAATCCCTACCCCTGCAAAGAGACCAAGAGTATACAAACGAAACAATAAAATCCTAAGAATCAAAGCAGCTACAAGTGTATCTATAAAATCATGAATTCCTCGTTAGAATCTAAAGCGAAGAAATATGGTGGATGGAATAAAGTGAAGGAGCGTAGAAAAGAAAAAAATTGAAACCCAGTAACCCTACGACCTCTGAAACATAAGTCATCTTGTTTAATGGATGCTTGTACCAATTTCGCCGAATGACGTGATCGTTCAGGACGAGGTACATAAATTTTACATACAGTGTCGCGAGTCCGGCACTTCAATTAATATAATAAAGACCACTTAAGGATAGGCTCACGGACCGATAAATATTCTCCGTTTGACAGTTCGAAAAAAATTTTAACGCGATACAAATAATTAATTTATTTCGAAAAATCGATCATCGCCTACGTAGCTTATTTGATGAAATTTGAGAATTTTGTGTTAAAAAAAGAAAATTTTTTTTCTAACCAACTTACCCATATCCCTCAGAGCGATGTCTGCTGCCACGCCGTTCGATCTTGTGTATAAAAGTAAACCGATGCCAAGAATTATTAGGGGTCGCAGGAGGGTGGCTGAAGTGGCGCAACGCAGCTTTCTCCATGGCTGCTTCACGTGGTCTCCTCGCATGCTTTTGTTCCCTTTCACTCAAATCATTTTTCTCTCCTCGCTAATCGTATTTTCGATTGTCGCCACCGGATTCAAATATGGCCGCTTCCTATAGCGTCCTGTATATATATATATATATCGAGGACACTATCGATACCGGAGATAAATGATCCTGATGGGGATCGGATCGATCTAACTAAAGTTTACAGACACGATCATGTCCGTTCGTACGGCCGAATCGCTCCTACTGAAAGTGAGAGGAGTTTCTTTTCGAAGATAACCGAGTCACGTCTATTGCCAGGCATCCCCACGCGTCTCTCCTTCTTCGTCCAGAATCAACTCCTACGTTCCAGAGTCTTCCTCTACTTCTAGCCTGATATTCTTTTACTCTTGGCTTCGTCGGCCTCCCTTCTCAGTTGCGAGTCCAGACTCGTTTCGAATCCTCCTCCGTCGCCCTCATCTTTCTCTACCGTCTTACGCATTCGACACATGTCAGTTTAATGACAATTCCGCGACTCCTCCGAGTCAATGATTTCGTTAACACATGGTAGTCGATGATACAGTGTGACTTTTTTTTTTCTTCTTCTTCTTCTTCTTTCATGTATGTATAAGCCATATGAGCGCGCGCACTGTTGCCGGAAATTTCTAGCAGCTTCGAGTACCTAAGTACGTTGCCGTCGGAATATTTCTGGAATGAATAATCGCTCGACTTACTTGAACGCTGGCTAGTCAAATCAGCAACCATGTGAAATGACGTATTAACAGAGTCAAGTCAGGTGATTAAAACTTTTAAAGGTATAATAACTATTCTGTAAATTAGTGTGAGAACTCGGAAGCTGATGATCTATTCTGTCGTTGCTTAATCGATGACTCGGTAACCACGTGCGTCTTGCTGTGAATTAATATTTTTATTGTCGGTTATGTTTTACGTGGACGCTGCGCGTATGTACCTCACTTTAATACGAGTGTCCGCTTTGGACTTTTAATCATTTATTTTCTGGATTATTTTTAGGCAATGGCGATAATCGTTAAGCTTACAAACTTTTAGTCGCGTTATCGTTATCGGCTATTCGCTTCTTGTGCTTCGCATTTTACGCTATCACTCGCATTCTCTTCCTTCCTCTTTTTCTGTTCCTCATTCATTAACCGATTACGACATAGAACGTGCCAATGTGTTTTATGTATCTGTTCTTTTATTTTAGGGACACCGTATATGTGACATGGTGGTCACTGACCGAAGCCGCCACGCCAGTTAACGTGAACTTTGACATCTCGTATCTCATTGATTGCGTGCACTTCAATAGACTTACCATTTCACTATTTTTCTCTTCGTTTCGCTTTTTCTTAGTTTTATTTGATCTACTTTTGGTTTTGCGTGTGTCGGAAATATTGGTGAATTGACAAAATGGAGAAACACGAGGCTAAAGTTTATATTCGATTAAAGAATCGAAAGGAATTATTTTTATTATACACAATTGATAGTCTGAAAAAGGAATTGGCCCCTGTCGATAGGCAACCTAATTATTTCGGTGACAGACATATTGACAAGTTTTAGGCGTTTGCAATTTTTCGAATAATTGTCACGCATAAGCTGTTGGATTATATTATATATATCGTGTTGAAAAGGATGTATAGGACAATAATACAGCGGTGGGAAATTTGATAAGAATATATTGTATTAATTTTAATTGTACATATATTATAATGTATTTGTCGGCTGATCTCATCCTTGACTGATTGGAGGATTTTGAAAAATTTATTCATTCATATATTTTCAAGCGTCCCGATAAGTTCAATGTTGTAATTATAGGAGTTTACGTTACAATTAACTTAATCAATCAGTTATGTTTCATTTCCGGCAGATAATTAAAACAGCAAGATCGTTTATAATGATCATAATGTCAATAATAATAATGGAGCATCGGCAACGAACCTAACCTAATCTAATATTCTAATTCGTGTGGTGAATCCTAACCAAACCTTAGAAGGTTTGACACGAGGTGCGACACAGAATACGTTGTCTTAACCTCAATGAAATTATTTAAAAAGTTTCTTAAGAATGGCAAATAAAAAAGACAAGAAAGTAAAAGTTTATAAGAAGAAGAAACGTGTACCAGAAGAGAAAATCATTAAAGATCTTCAGACGCAATACGACAGCGTAAGTTTGTTTTGACATCTTGATCAAGCAAACAACAAAAATGTTAAGGTTCTAATTGAATTTTTTGTTCCTGAAGATCGACGAGGCAAAGATAAAAACATTCTCTGATCTACCATTGTCCTCGAAAACGCAAAAAGGTCTGAAGGAAAATGAATTCGTGGAACCGACCGATATCCAGAAACAGAGTATTGGTTTGGCACTACGTGGAAATGATATTCTGGGTGCTGCCAAGACTGGAAGTGGAAAGACTTTAGCATTTCTGATACCGGTGGCTGCTCTTAATCTTTTAATACATTATACTTGTACTTTAAGCTCTGGAATATTTTTCTAACAAGTAATGATGACTCCAGGTTTTGGAGACATTGTATGCGAAGCAATGGACAAGGTTAGATGGCGTAGGAGCTCTCATAATTACTCCAACGAGGGAACTCGCATATCAGATATATGAGACATTGCGGAAAATAGGTCGCTATCATGATATATCAGCGGGTCTTATCATTGGTGGGAAAGACTTGCAATTTGAAAAGAAAAGAATGGACCAGTGCAACATAGTTATTTGTACACCAGGTCGTCTGTTGCAGCATATGGATGAAAATCCATTATTCGACTGTGTAAACATGCAGGTAAACGAAATCGCCATAAATGTATAACAGCTTGTTATCCAAACTACAATTATTCATATTCTTAACCATAAATTTTAGGTATTAGTATTAGATGAAGCTGATAGATGCTTGGACATGGGATTTGAGCAAACCATGAACGCCATCATCGAGAATTTACCAACCAAACGACAAACTCTTTTATTCTCTGCTACACAGACAAAGTGTGTACTGAATCAGACATTAAAAAAATCTAGTTCTACTATGGCAATCGTATACTCACCAATGATTATTCTATTTTCATTAGATCAGTTAGAGATCTGGCTCGATTAAGTCTCAAGGATCCAATATACGTGTCTGCCCATGAACATTCAGCTCACACAACACCGGAAGGTCTTCAACAAAGTTACGTCGTATGTAACTTAGAGGATAAAATGGCAATGTTATGGTCTTTTATTCGAAATCACCTCAAACAGAAAGTCATAATATTCTTCTCTAGCTGCAAGCAGGTATTAGTAATTACATTATAGTAGCAGCACCTCATTATTTCTGACAATAAACAGTAATGATATATTCTCAGGTAAAATACACCTACGAAGCCTTTTGCAGAATGCGTCCAGGTGTAAGTTTATTGGCTCTCTACGGTAGCCTTCATCAGCTCAAGCGAATGAGCATCTATGAGACATTTTGCAAAAAGCAACACGCTGTACTTTTTGCAACTGATATTGCAGCTCGTGGGTTAGGTAAGAACTTTGAAATATGATCTACAATAGATTCTTAATTAGCCATTAAAATCTTAAATAATTCAACAAGAACATTACACAACTACCAGACTTTCCGGCTGTCAACTGGGTAGTGCAGATGGATTGTCCTGAGGATGCTAATGCATATATTCATAGAGCAGGAAGAACAGCACGATTTCAAAGAGGAGGAGAATCCTTGCTGGTACTTTTACCCAGCGAATTGGAAATGATCGAACGTCTACAGGAACGAAAAATTCCTATCAATATGATCAAGTGAGTCATTGAATATTGTCTCCCATTAATATTGCTTAAATAAACTGTAGACGATAAGAAATTTTATATTTTACAAATCGTTTAGAATCAATCCAAACAAATTACATTCTCCTCACCGGAAGCTGGAGGCTCTACTGGCTCGGGATGTTGCACTGAAGGAAACAGCGCAACGTGCATTCGTGGCTTACGTCAAATCAGTCTTCTTAATGAAAGACAAAAAGATCTTCGATGTACACGCACTGAATACAGACGATTATTCCAGGTAAGTAATTAGAATAAAATAAACATTTTAATCATAATAGCTACTGTAAATAATAAATGCTTGAGCAGATCACTGGGATTAGCTATTCCGCCAAGGATACGTTTCCTGCAAAGGATGCAAAAGGTCGCCACTAAGAATGACGCAGCAAAGAAAGAGAAGTTGGTGAAAATTAAACAAAATGGTGACGATAATAAGGAGGAGGTAAAGTCGTACAGCTCGGATGAGCAGAGCGAAGAGGAACAAGAAAATTTTGATCGCAGTGAAGATAAGACTGCATTTCATTTTGGTAACGGAAGCTCCTATTATACTGAATATTGTAGCTGCGATGAGAATTATATTTAAAAATCTAATTTTGTCTTCGCAGATGACAGTGAGGATGATAATGATATTTTGACTGTGAAGAGAAAAAATATTCAAATCGAAGATTCAGGTGATGATGCTAGTAGTGTGCACAGCGAGGAGATGAATTTGCAATCGAAACAGAAAAAAGCTGTTACCAAGGCTGCGATTGCTAAGAAACTTCTGAAGAAGAAAATAGTGCCAAATAAAAAAATTACCTTTGACGAAGATGGCCAGGTAAATTGCAAAACAAGACAGTCTGAGTTGAACGAAGGAGAATAGAATATTAATTTTTAATAACTTAACTTTTCTTAGGAACGCATAGATCCAACGAAATCAAAAGTATCCGAATTAGCAAGGCGGTACGAGAACGAAGAAGATTCTGGAATCAATATTGAAAAAGCTAAAGAGATTCTACGCGAGGAAGATCGCTTTGATAAGCAACGTTTCAGAGATAAGATAAAAGAGAAGCACAGAGAGCAAAAGCGTAAGCTCAAAGAAACCAAGAAGAAGGTGGAAAGCGAGGAAGAGAGCGAAGACGAAGATGCAGGCGTCGTACTTGGAAACGAAAGCGGAGATGAAAGCGAAGCTGAATCAAATGAGCCAGATTTATCGTGGCTTCCGGATCCTGATAAAATTTATGGAGAGCGGGAAAATTCGAACAGCGAAAAATCATCTAACGATTCCGATGAACTCGAATCGATACACAGGTACGAATATTTATCACTGTAAAGACGACAAGAATAAACTAAGATTGCTTACGTAAAATTCAATGAATATTTTAGTGCACCAAAACGCAAACTAGTGACGCAAGAGGAACACAAGAAGTCGACAAAGAAAAAACGAAAATTGACATCAGACTTACAAAACGTCGAGGAACTGGCCCTGCAGCTTTTGCAGAGTTGATGGACTACTAACGTGAAAGATAATGAAAATGTGTGTAGAACGTCCAAGGAATAAAAGAAAAAGATGCGACTGGCAAATTTCCCACAGAATTTAATTTACATGATTTTCGAGATACAAATAAAGATGTCGGTAGGTCATCCTGCACTCGTTATCTACAATCAATAATTACAATCGATAACTTACTTACACTAACGATAATACTTACAATGAATATGTTACAAAGTGTATTGAACTGCAGTGTCATTGTCCAACAAGTCACTGTATCGCACAGAACTGCTGCACTTGGACAGTGATTATGACTTTCGAATACACGTACTACTCTGCTCGTGGCACGTTTACTTGTGCGAAGAAAAAAAAAAAAAGTCTGAATAATGACGACCCTATTTGAAATGGCACTTACGACCTTTGGCTTCGAGGACACGATCGAATAAGTAAAAGCGATCCAAAAGGTAAATGCCCTGCGAATTTAAAAATCGTGACGAAGTACAATAGCCAATAAACACGAACAAGAAAATTTCGCGTTAGTTAGCAGGCGTGTTACAGCTGTGATTTTAAATAGGGCAAAGTTTCCTTCAGTCTTTAATTATAAGCGATCTGTATGTACTTCAAGATACTGTCAACCACTTCCCTACTGGTAGCTTGTCCGCCAAGATCACGCGTATGGACGCCCTTATTGATCGTCTTGTTGATGGCATCCTGGAGGAGCACCGCGTGCTTCTTGTGTCCCAGATGGCGCAACATGTCAACAGAAGCGTTTAACATTGCAATGGGATTTGCGATGTTCTTACCGGCAATACCCGTACCGGTGTTACGTGTACCTGGTTCGAATATTGTGTAATGATTGCCGTAATTCTTGCCAGAGAGCAATCCGGCACCGCCTAACAATCCGCAGATTACGTTCGACACAATGGAGCCATACAAGTTTGTCGTTAATACCACGTCGAATTGGTGGGGATTAGACACCAGCTGCATGCAAGTGTTGTCGATGATCATATCGTTGTGCTGGATCTCTGGGTAATCCTTGGCTACTGCGCGCGAAGTCTCCAGAAAAAGTCCATCGGACAGCTTCATGATGTTCGCTTTGTGAACAGTTGTCACCTTTTTTCTACCATGACGTTTAGCGTACTCGAATGCGTAACGAGCCACGCGTTCAGAATTTGACCGGGTGATAACCTTCATGCTCTCTACTACGCCATCGACACTCTCGTGCTCCAACATTGCATATTCACCCTCTGTATTCTGACGTACAATTACAATATCGATGTTCTTCTGACGCGACTTCACTCCGGGGTAGGAAACGCAATGCAAAACGTTTACGTAAAGATCCAGCTGATTACGGAGAGCAACATTTCTCGACAGGACACCTGCCTCCGTGCTTCGTGTTTCGATATTTCCTTTCAGGGCTACGCCATTCCTGCGGATCGAAGTGATTGCGTAATCCAAATCATCATTATTGTCTGCATTTGGATCAATATCTATGTCTTCAAAGTCTACCGGTACTCCAGCATATTGGAAAACCTATTGCAGTTCGTGAAAAAGAAATCTGTTATCACAAGATGGATAATTGACAAGCAGGTCGTGCTATTATCAGTAGATATAGAATCAAGAGATATCAAATTACAGAAACAAGTCAATGTCAATTGTATAACAGTCTTCAGCACCATCGATTAATTATGATAATGCGAGCCCTAGCAAAACTGTATACGCGAAGCAACTTAAATAGAAGGAGCTCTTGACATTGATACTAATTTACTAAGATTACTCTTATTAATGTCACTGCTTATCAGGGCAAACATTTCTAGATTCGTTACCTCCTTGACGTATCCCATGAGCTCAGGGCCAATGCCAGCACCGGGTAAAAGGGTGACGGTATGACGTCCACCATAATGAGCCTTTGGTATGGGCATCACTTTTTTGATCGTGGGAGTTTTGTGTTGAATTTCAAAGGCAGATAAAGTGGAAGTGCACCGACATAATTGCGGCACGATACTTCTTGGTCGAACATATTTTAAGACAGAATGGGCAGCCATCGCGGCGTTAATATGTACCTAAACGAAGAAGACTTTAATGAAACTTCTAAAATTTGATATTACTCAATAGACACCATTACCTTCCGAAGTCTATTTTAATTGTTGCCTAGGCACTGTGCCAAATCTGAATCTTCCCAGTTACACGCCACTAACGAAACAATTTTCAAGTTGGTGCTCTCCTTTTTCGCAACATTTTTGCTGGATCTCAGCGCTATCACGTTGGATTCATCCGAACTAATATCACGGGACTAGTCCTCACTCTACATTAATTTTAATCTGCGTTTATTATCCGAGTAAAATCGCATATTGTTTTTGAGAATACATTTTTAAAGGAAGATCCTGAAAAAGAAAATCGTTCTCCAATCCGTATACAGCTGCATAGTCGATAAGCGTTTCCATAATTTCAATATATATTTATACAGATTATTTTAACACCTCGAAATTCGAAGCAGTGTTTTGTAAATTATTTTATTCATTTTTAATGAATCTGGGTAATTGTTACCTCATTTTTAGGCGTCAAATTTATATTTCATACGGCGGAAGTTTACGTGATAGGTTCAAGTCAACGGAAGGCTAAACGGATATCCGGCACTTTAACATGATTTAGCCAATGACTTACCTTGCCGCCATTTTTTTTTTCTACCGGCAAGTGAACGCAGCCATTCCGCCATCTTCGATCCAACAAGCTTCGGCTCGCCTGAACGTTCGTTCATTTCGTTTCGAACCACCGAGAGGAGAGGTCGATTTGGTGAGTAAAATTAACTCAAGATAATAAGGATCCGTTTGTATCCACGTGTTCTAGTTTACGTGTCGCAAATAATTAGCTTTCGCATAACAAAATCCATTCGTTCTTTCTCTACTTTCGATATTAATCTAACTCAAAGAGAACAATGAGTTAACAATATATTGAATATCTTTTTCGCTTTGTAATGATGATAGTATTTTAGTCTCGTTCGTATGATTCCTGATTACAACTCTGTACTAATTCTGAGCACTTCAAAATTATTAAGTTTAATATTTAAACGTTTTTTTTTACCGTTACTGAAGTGTTTCTTTCCTTTATTTTTAGGATCTACTTAACCTCGAAGAATTAGGTAAGAATTCTTGCATGGCCATTTACGGATATTCTTATGCGAAAACTCTTTTACATGATGTTCAAGTATCGCCCCAGTCTGATTGTTGTGAATGATTCGATAAGATCTGATAATTATTGATCGCACAAAAATTTGATTTATAATTTTCGTACGTGAGATTACAAGTACCTATTTATTTTTTTGTTTATTTAGAATTATAAAATGAGGCAAATCCATAGAGGAAATGGACTCGACGCGGTTGCTGTGATGTCCTGGACATCCTTTCGGAATTGTGGATTCGCAGACAGGATCCATACTAGGTATGAACTGTGCAATATATTGGTACAGACATTAGGAATGCTAAAACAAAATGGACGACTGAATACTCCATGCCACGTGTCTATGAATTCGTTGTAAAATTTCCTACCAATACTGGTGCATTGTTTTTCTTTCAAATGGCAGATAATTTGATAAGGGACATTAGTTTACTACCTATAAATTTGTAAATGTACAACTTTCAAAATATTGAGCAAATGTCAGAACTTTGTCTCCGTGAAGCTGCAGTAATGCGAAACGTTTATTGGTGATTTGCAAAGTCTAAATTTGCCTTATAAAAAAAGATTATTACTTTTGTTTGTTTTATTAAGTAAATTTATTATTATTTCATTTGATTATAATCTCAAATTTATTTTGCAGAAACAGACTCTTGTGGTCAGCTGATTTGATATTCTTCAGATGTTTGGATAAATGAATACTGGTAAGGAATTGTAGAAACTTACGTCTAAAATTAACTCTTATTTAGTATGATGAATTTTAAGTTATCCCTGTCATACGAAATCATGGTGAGACTGTAATATCTGACGATAGACAAAATTATTATAGGAGTTTACGTAGTTTTATTAAATCTATAATTAAATTATTTGTGTTCTAGATAAAACCAGAGATGAACTTTCTTATCGAAGATACCTGAAACATGACTTTATTTTCCTTTGGTCGATATCGAACATCTGGGTCATGACAAGCTGAAATCTAAAGGTAATTTGTAGATGCAGTTTATTATTAATATATTAATAATGATTCACATGATGTTCTTTTGACAAGCATATGACTGAATATCTTTTGATGTCATTTTTTATATCTGATAGCTTTCCTCGACT
>JARQSV010000643.1:817710-839810 GCA_030142285.1 Calameuta idolon
ACATGATGTTCTTTTGACAAGCATATGACTGAATATCTTTTGATGTCATTTTTTATATCTGATAGCTTTCCTCGACTTAATTATGTGACACAAATATCTTGGAACTATCGCTTAAAGGCCACTTTTGATTTTTTTCAGACATTAATGTGATGCGATTGGAGAATACTTACACCTACGTCCAATATAAATTATGCTGGATTGTGGACTAAGGTAAACCATTTTCTTTTTAAATAATGCAACTAAACTCAAACCAATATACTGTGATGATACAATATATACGCTAATATGATCATCCGAGATGATTTGCACTTGCCCTCACTGAGTTTCTTGATCATATTGAACATTAAATTTGTTGTTGAACAGTGTATCATATATAGTATTTCTGTTACAGAATTTTGGAAAATTCCAGAACCCACAGTCCTCAAGATTCGATGCGATTGGAAAGTTTGTACACTAACATCCAATATAAATTGGACTGGATTATGAGCAAAGGTAAATCATTATCCTTTTATGGAATATTGTAAAATTGAATTTATCCAATATACAATGATTATTCAATATATACGCTAATATGATCATTCGAGATGATTTGCACTTGCCCTCACTGAGTTTCCTGATCGTATTGAACATTAAATTTGTTGGTGAACAGTGTATCATATATAGTATTTCTGTTATAGAATTTTGGAAAGTTCCAGAACCCACAGCGCTCAAGATTCAATGCAGTTGGAAAATTAGTACACTAACCGCCAATATAAATTGGACTGGATTATTAACGAAGGTAAATCATTATCTTTTTATGGAATATTGCAAAATTGAAACTATCCAGTACGCAATGATGATCCAATATATACGCTAATATGATCATTCGAGATGATTTGTACTTGCCCTCACTGATTCTTCTAATAATACTAAACTATTAAATTTCTGGATAAACAGATTATAACATGAAGTTTCTGTTTGTTACAGAATTAAAAGGAGGGTTTACGCAAGGACTCGTAGCAAGATCAACTAAAGAGGTAAACGAAGCAAATTTTGAAAGAATCTTTCAGCGATACTAAAGTCATATCTATCGAAGGGAGGAATAAAACAGTTTATTCGTATGGAGTCACAACTCTTCCACACAAATAATTTGTTCCATTCACCTGGAATAGTCTTAAGTGCAAAAGTAAATGATGCTCTTTAATATACGCAATGATATCACATGAAATTCAGCAACTTTCTGATTAAATTTTCATAATTCTGCGTAGCAGTAGTTTGACATACGTGCCATGCAATATTTTCTTATTGTTTCAGATAATTTCAATAGGTGGGTGAGACTGGATCGAAGAAACACAACAGTTGAATGAAATATTTGATATGTATATTTATATCTTTGCTTATTTAATAAATCCCAGTACTGCGGTACTAATATCTTACTTTTGTGTAATTTCTTAATTCAACAAAGGGTGTAGCACATAAAAGTCAATCGGATTTATTAAAGGAACCCGAGTGCCAATCTATAAGACACCTGTACTAAAATAAAATCATGATAATTAGGCTAGACGCTATATCACCTTGCAGGTTAGAAACTGCCATAACGTAGTCCAATAAATGACACGTACAATGTTGAACCATCTTTCTTGCAAACTTAATATCCATAACTACTTCGTTCACACGTCTTCCAATTCTCAAAGCGAAGATAGATATGGATAGAATTGATAAGACTTTTTAGAAGCCCGAACAGTCTCAAAAATCTTGATTCTCATACCGCGTGTTTGGTGAATCTTACGAATTTCATTGGCAAGAAAAGATGGTCAAAAAAAAAAGGCAAACCAATGATTCAATAGCGACCGCGAGTAGACCGGGGAGATTCTTCTGTAACACGACTTGGAATTTTCTATACAAATTTCCTTATCTTTACTTTCGCGTGGTGTAGAGCCAAGCAAAGATAAATTGTTTCGATTCCTCTTGTTTTGTCGTCCCTATGATTCCAGCTTGTATCATTCAATTCCGGCTTGTCACCTGTTCTCGTAACGAGGATCCCGAGTAAAGTTCATTAAATAAAGTAACATCTGTGCGCGAAAGAAGCATGTACATGAGATGGCACAAAGACTAAATCCTAATCCGAAACGAACGTTTAGATCCATAGGATTCCTTTGAAAGGAAATAATAAAATATACAAGATTACAGAGAAATTCGTTAAAAAGTAAAGAACCTGACAGGCACCGAAGCTTCATGAAAACTCGCATTCACTTGGATCATTGTACAGTAAAGAAATTGCAGTAGATCAAACTGCAGGCTTCGCAGCTGTCCTAAACAATTGCACAAATCAAGTCCATGCTCGTCACAGTAATATCTAACCTTATTATAAATCAAGTCAACAAGTGTATTTAACCTAAATTCGATAAAAAATAAAAATACATGTAAAAGTGTAAAAGCGAAATTTCTTTCTAAACAAGTGAGAGGAAATTTCAAAAAGGATGCCCGAACGTTTTCATGTAACTTTATAAAGAGATTATTCGTACTTCTTATGTCATTTTCGCATTCGTTGCAACAAAAGCTTTAATCGGCAACAGTCTCAAACGATCAAGCCAGCGCCATTTTAGCAGAAAATGAAACAGGCTGCATCAGCACCGTACAGGCAGCGACAAGATAAAACAATCTAATCAAGAATTACAAAAGTATTGCATCCTAAGTGAGCCAAGCAACGTGGGGAGCAAAATTGCCAACCAATATAACGTTAGGCCTCGAAGCAACTGCTGGTATCGAGTTGCTTATTCCGTCCAAGAGTAAAATGTCTTCTCGGAGGCCATCTTCTTAAGCGTTTCAACGTAAACGGGACAGCCTGGATTTTACATTTTACTCGCGGATTGACTGTGGTATAAAAATTAATAGCTCCTGACGAATAACTGTACGCGAGCCACTTATCTCCTCCATTTTGAGGCGTGGGCGAATCACTGCAGCAAGTGATACAAAGTGCCCTCAAAAAAAAAAAGGTTTCTCCTCGCGACTATTCGGATTTAGGTCGAATAAACCTAGCTAAAAAAGTAAATTCTATATTGTGTATAAAAACTTTGAGAGCAATTCACAATCGATATTACACAGTGAATCTTCGAAAGATCGTAGCGACGTAGATGCTTATCAATATTTTCATGGTCATGGATTTTTTTTCTATTAATTTTATGCCGTGATCTCCACGATCATACGTGATTGACACCTGACGCGGTGACTTTAATTTCCGACTACCGGAAATCACGGCGCGCAAGGCTGATCGATAGTTTACAAATAATTTAACTTCACATTATTATTAAAGAACCTTTGAGCAACTGCCAATTATTCGTTCGAACTATTATTAGACTATAAATTACGCCTACGGTGGCAACTTTCATGTATACAGTATGGAATACTTTGTACGTCTCTTTAGAACACAGTTTCCATACTTTTGTACTCGGCACGAGACTGCCGAGTACCTGGTGCAGCTAGATACAAAAAAAACCCGGGAAATTCAAAAGTTGCCGCCATGGAATGAGCGATCGAATGACGCGAAATCAGACCGAATAACAAACAGATATGCACGCAAGACGAGAGAACTCGAATAAGACTGGGAAAAACATTGTTCCCGGTACATGGCACTGTGTTCATTCTATAATTAGATTTTTCTTTAAGGTTCTTCCTCGCGAGAACTAATCGATTTCCAGGTCGATCGACGATCGCGCGTCCTCGTATTCCTCGTGCTAGCAGAATAGAAATAGAGGCGCAATATCGCCATATCGAATGTGTCTGTCTTGGTACATCGTGACGATCGGCTCGCAGTGACGATGATTCTGAAGTGCATATCATTAGGAACAAGACTTTCACTTAAACATGAGAATTCGCCATTCTCTAATTTTCTTGACCGTACTGAATCCTACCTGCAGATTTCATAAATCCTTCACCAGGCCTCTACGGAGATTGGCTACAGTCTCTGTGTCAATAAAGATTTGACTCAGTTCAATCTATAACTCGTTATGGGATTAAAGTCCTTCTGGTGAGTGGCATTCACAGCCATTACATAACCCCAAAGCGACATGGCATCCGCACAGACCCGCTGTATCTCCTGGACAGTCTCAAAGTCGAAATCTGTACGCCAATGGAAGGGAGCAGCCTTGGAATTCCTGTACGTGCTTGAAACTCCACCGACATCGTTTTTCGTATGAGTGTCCAGGAAGAGTTTCACATTCGAGTGAAAGTCCAACCCGTAGAAGGTGAAAAGATCTTGAACGTATCTGTATGGATCCACGGAGAGGTCCTCGTATCTGACAACACTGTAGATGCTTACTTAGTGTAACTGTTTCTGGATGGTATCTTGAGTCCTGGCATGACGCTGTCTACTTACATGAACCTGGTTGGATATTTTTTAAACAATTTCACAGCCATGTTGTAGTCCGATACCATGTCACTGCAGACCAAAGCTGGATCTGCACAGTCCGGGTTATCTGGACACCAGTCCCGGTGCTTTCTTGATTGTAAAGTACCTCTTGGATCACGTATCAAAAAAACCATTCTTACACCCAGGCTGTTATAAGAAAAAAAAAAAAAACAAGTCAGAATAATGTGGATCGATGATTACTGTATTTGGATATCAATGACTAACCTCTCGTCAGCTAAGAGTTCCTCAGCAACCTGTAGCCTCAATCGCACCAGCTTCATCGACTGGAAAGGAAAGAGTCGACACATCCCTGATGCGAATCTTGGATCCCAGCATATTTTCTTATGCAACTGACACTGTCGCCACAAATGTGTATTGTGATTGAAGAGCCACGAGTGTGTTTTACCATAGTCCAAATAGTGATCTGAATGAAAATACTGAATTCATCTTGTGCCAAGTGTGCAATCATCCAACCGGATGACTTACCCATGTCGCTGAAGTCACAATGGAACATAGCCTTTATGTTCCTTAGCGCATACTCTGCTAGTGGTTTGTTTCTAACCTGTACAATACCAAAATCCAGCAATGGTTCGTAATGATAGAAATTGGCAGGATGTGCATTCAAGACGTCCCCGAAGAAGGTGCTGCCGCTTCGCCACGTCGTCAGGATGACACTCCTCATCGGCCTCCCACCTTTTTCCATCACGAAATCCTCCAATTTACTGCAAAAACCATCCCACTGTTCGCATCTGTTCTTTACTCGCGAAACGTTCCTCGTTCGTGACAGTAAAACAACTATTCGTTTCTTTCTCGTCTCATCAATAATCCTACGGAAATTACCTCGCGTTAATGCCGTACAATCCGTTTGGATAATTGTAGTCGGCCATCTCTCTCTCGATTGCCTTTCTTTGTTGATCTATGACCCTGTGAATTTCCATTAGGGTGGAATTGTTATTGTTGATCGTTATTCCCCTCACGTAATTCTGCAAAAGACAAGGAATACCATACAATCGCAGTGCTTTACTTACACGATTCCTGGGACCGATGAACACGTTATTCTCCGATTACTCATTTTCACGCGGATACTCTAGGCTTGACAATGTTTACACTCCATTTTAAACATGCCAATTTCATGATGGAACTATGTAAAGTAAACAATAGGAAAAGTCTTGAGATCCAAGTGGAGTCGCAACGGAAATTCAAACTTTATCATGTTGCTGAAGTTAACAATAGCTTTGGAATTTATTGGATTCTATGCAATCTACAATTTGACACGCTCGTGAAATACTCAGGGTCATCTTATCGAACATTAAAAGATTTTATATTGGACCAATACAAGATATATTGGCATTATGCACAGTTTCTACCTGGAACTGAAATATCGTTCTTTGTAACTGTTTGACTTTATCTCCACGTTCGAAGACTAATTGCATCGGAGTTACGGACGTTATACCTAAAGACTAATCAACTGAGATAACGAAAGAATTTATTAAATAAAATAAGGTTATTTTACATTGTTAGATATTCTGTATAATTGTTATGCGGATTTTTACGTGTTTCTAAGCCATTTGGAAGAATAATTTCTTAAAATTGTATCACTTCGAAAAATTTTATTCATACTGATTTGATTCGATTCAACGTGTCTGGTAAAAAGTGTAGATTCCATTAATCATCATAAAAAAATGTTAGTTTGAAACATAAGTCGAACATATTAGGTAAAAAAGGAAGAAATATATCACAACAAAATGATTAGATGAAAACGCACGAAGCAGCAGAAGGGGTCAATTACGGACAACTCAAGATCAGCAAAGCAAAAAGAAAAACCGTGATAAGCATTAAATTCAAATTTTTTGTTAACTTATTTATTCTTGAAACGTTCAATAATAATATATTTAAAGTTGAAAACCAGACTTGATTTACACGGTCTTTCCAGCCAAACTTTCAGTTTGATATTCGTACTACAATGTAACAGAGAAGCTTGAAAAGCAGCGGCACAGGCATTTGAAAATAAGCATAACTTGCATTAGAATGAGAGACAAACAAAGTGAGAACTTATTAAAATTTGAATATACTGTACCCAAGGAATTCGTGTACTTACTGTGACTGGATCTGGAACTTCAATGGTCCGTGGCCTTATCTCCATATCCTAAATGGAAGTAAATCATCGATATTGAACTCGCTTGTTAAAAGAACGAGTCTCTTTTTTTTTTCTTTTCGACGTATTTCCTTAAAGATTATTGCAAAAAGAGGCGTGCATGAGTGTTGCGTGAGATAATATTTTAAATAGTGTTAGTTAAATCCCTCACAATCTCTAGGTATTATCTATACTGAAATAGTATATAAATACAATGCCATGTATGAGTTGTGTTTGATATAATTTATATAAGGAAGTCGCACCTCAAATTTCCTGCTGACAGTGTACACTGGCTGTAATTTCTGCTCAAGGTAGCCGCTGTAGCGTTGATTAAACAGTAGAAAGAAAAGGCAAAGTGATGCAAGGGCCACCAACCCGTAGAAGCTCAGCTTCTTCGACATCTTTGTGCCTGTAGTAAAGTTCTTCTTCGTTAATTCGATATATATAGTAGCAATGAACGATATCTATATATGTGTGAGGTTTACAGTCGCGTCAAGAGTTCAATGTTTTTTTTTGACAGTTCGCCAAGAATGCATTAGCAAATTGCATGAAAAATATGGCAAAAGAGAAACATGAAATATATTTTAGTACACAACCACGTATACATATGTACATTTTGTAACAAAAATTTCATGCAGATTCACACTTAGCTTGCTAGAGACTTTAGATCTGTCAAAAAACATTGAATTCAGGAAACTACTACATTAAAATATACATATAACAGGGAGTAGATTTATCTTTAGTAGCATTAGACATTCGCAATTGAACTTTGATAGTCAGACATTCAGACAAATAAATCATTTTGATTTACCAATACCTAGGACTTAACTACCACAATAAATCAGTGGTAGTTTACTAAAGAATATTGACGCACAGAGCTTGCTCGCAGTTATTACGATAAAAATGTTTATCTCAACAGTTTATTAGATCTTTTACCAGTGTCGTTTCATAAATTAATTTCATATAGCTGGGACCTTATCTAATAAATCACTTAATCAAATAATTTCAAGGTTGAATTACCAAGAATGTTTTAATGAAAGTTCTTCATCTGTGTGGGAACATCTATGTGCGAAATACAAATTGGTTCATCGTTTCTTTCATATCAAAGTTTACTGTGGTGTTAAAGAATAAAGAGGCAGAAATTTATCATCTTCGTAAAATCTCATGCTATCCCACTGCGTATTCCTGATCTACTGATTAAACTAATTACTGATCTCATTAATTTATTGACACAGATATCATGGATGTGGTACATTAAAAAAAAAGCAAGAATATCTGTTACAATATTATGTAGTGAAATAGATTCTTATTTGTATAAGACATACAATCAGATGCTTCACCACACCTTTGTTTTGCAAAACAAATTCTTTATAGTGCGAAAATGTTTTAGGATGCTTACAATTGACATAAATATGCACACATAGTCTTCTTTGTTCTATTATCAAGCCAAAAGTATATCTTATCTGCATAACTGCATTAACAGAAAAGTGAACTCCATATAGCATTGCAATCCAATAGTAATTTGATTCAGAATAAGCCAAAAAGAATCAGCTGTAAAAATTCATTAATGTCATTTACCAAACACTTAATCAGATTGGATATATAGCTTTTATGCTAGGACAAATATTTGCTCTCTATACAAAAGACACGAGCCAGATAAGAATATATTTGCTGTTAACAAATAAACTAACCCATCGTCACAAAAGTATCAAGATGGCCAAGATAAACAAGAAAGAATGCAACTATTATCAGCTACGTTACTGTACAAAACTCTTCACCAAGCACATGAGTGAAACAAGAAAATAAATTGAAACACTCCTGGCAATGGACAACTGTGGTAGAAAATGAAGTAGTACAAGATATATATAAATGATAGAAAAAAAGATCACAAGTATTCAAATGGGACAAAAGAAACATGAAAATGCAAGAAAAGAGTCCTGAGCTGCGCCACGAATAGACAAACTCGTGAGGTGGCAATGCAAGGTCTCGAAGTAAAGCCGCATTCGAACGGTTGATTGTCAAAGCAAGAGAAACGTCACAATTCCTACTCACCTCAGGAATGTAGGAATCGTTGCATTTGGCAAAAATCCGTGAAGATTGCTCTAAGAACGAAATCTCAGTTTTCTATGAGCGTCAAGCGATCGTGCGTCTCGAGCGACATGTCGTTGGTCGTGCTGGACGGTGCCGTTCGGCAGACATCCGCAAAACGTGTCCTACTGACGTGTGGCCATACTAGTTACTCCAGCACACTCCAGCACTACTGTTTCCATAGTCGCGAGAGGGCCTTCGTGATTTTTACGCGAGAAGTGTGACGCACGAGGCGTGGAAAATGACAGAGGCCGAAGGATGCCCGGAGTAGGCAGCACCAGTGATATTATCCAATATTAACAGCGGGAATAGCAAAAGCGACATTCGTTGTGCTGGACAGGATAGAATTGTTTGGCGTTGGCTATGACGAGGAGCTGCGTCAGTGGCTGCGTCAAACACGAGCCAACGATCGACCTCGTATGCACTCCTCCTCATGGACAGTCTTTTAAATCTGTCTGCATGTCCCACCGACTGCCACTGGAACACACTGGCCCTTGGCTTCGTGCTCGGCTTCCTCTGGCCTTGCGCACCGTGACTAACTGTGTTCCACCGGCCAATGAAACATCTCTCTGCAACTGCCTTTTGGTCCAAGATGTATCGTGGCCAAGCGTGCCTTCGTGTCCCCTCTTGGCAACATCCTGTCTCTGAGTCAGGTTATTGCGCACACTGGGGGGCCGATGCTCCCTGACGAACGGTACTGTTAGACAAGGCTGATGACAATCCTCTTGAGATCACTCCTCAGATATACGCGAGAATAAGTTATTGACCACGGTACGATTTACATGGAAATCATATACCGATGAAGCACGGACGAAGGACACTCGTACGTAGTACGCCTCCATTCTGGAAGCTTTAAACTTTCTAGTGGACAACCGGTAAAGTAGAATCCTCTCCGATCTGCAGGAACAGGGTTGATCACTGTTGCAACATGAATTCTGCAGGAACAATCTCTACGACGTAGTCCCTAGGATAGTGTACATACACTTCGCGACAAGCACTCGGTCTACAGCAGTTGCATAAAGTACATTCAGTGCCGAATATACGGCCTCGTCTGACGAAATTTACGATCATATCTCACTGTACTCCTGAAATGCGTCCTTTATCATTACTAAATTAATTAGCATCGCGCGACGTCACTTCCTCATCTCCCACAAGCAAACTCCTAGCGATGGACCAACCAGGAACAGGCGTTCGCTAGAATCCAAAGCCAATGAACGTATAGAAAAGTAAGAAGGCTATGCTGTAAGAGGGTAAAGCTAAAAAGAGACAGACTCTCCTTTCGCAGAGGATCCGCAAGAGAGACGGGAGTCTCCTGCTGCTGCTTGCTGCTGCCGACAGTGGTGGTGTCGCTGATGGTAGTTCTGGTCAGACTCTAGTTCTGGTCGAGGTAGTGGGAGTACGCAAGGGTCGACCAAAGAGGAGGGAAGGAGCGACAGGCGCACTAGCACAGAACCAAAGCGCCATACAATTACTATCCAACGGACTAATATACGTCGGTAGATGTTGTCGCGCGCGCGCGCAGAAATGTACACCGGTTCCTTACTCGTCCCTAGCCTCCTATACACAAGGCAGCACGTACATTCTTTCTCAGAGTAACTTTTAACTGTCCCCTGCTGCTCGCAGTGAAACTTGCCTCGTACCTTCTCGACGTCCTGACCCGTTCCGACCAGGACGCTACCGAGTCACGCGAAGCTGTCGTACGTCGTCCCATCGTCGAGCTGTCCGAACCATCGGCAACACAGGTTCCTCGAGTCCTCGACTGGATCATCCGTCGCTGCTAACAGCTAAGAAACGTGCTTCTATGCTTGCGACACGATGTTCGCGACGTGTCGGTGAACAGAGAGCAGTACGATCTCTGCCGAAAGTGTATATACAAGTGTTGGCCTACGATGGTTGCCAAACGCGTTTTTCGTAACTCAATGTGATGGGAACGCGGCAGAAGCGACTAAGGCTCCTGCAATCGAGGATTCAACTTTCTACCGTGTACGACGACGACGACGGGAATTAACTCTCTTGGATCCTCATTGATCATCTAGGAATAAACTCGACTCTCTAATCTGGTAAATATTTCCTATCGCATCGTCTGTCATCAACCCTTGACGCACAGGAATCGACACACGATAATCCCAGCGATGAAATTAAAACTGACTCAATTTTTTTTTTCTTTTTTTTTACACGACTGCACGTATTATCCTCACTTCAATGACCAGTTAACTGAACTATTGTTGCATGCGTACGTATATACACACAACTCGAATCTACCCGGATCAACCGTTTCCCAGTGGTGCCTTGACAAACGTTTCAAATGTGCCACTGTGCTCGATAGCGTGAAAGTGAATGTTCCAAATCGTTGTGATACACCGAAACTCAAACGTTACTATTATTTTTCTCTCTCTCTCTCTGTAGCCCGCTGACTCGGTAAGATAATTTCACGAAGTCAGGCATAATTAGGTTTACAATGGCGGTACTGATTCTTTGTCACATTGTACATACAGTTGCAGTGCTTGTCCTTGCCTCATTAAAAATACACATTATCTGCGCTGCGTGAGCCTCATACTACTTTAACAATTAGTGTCGCTTTTATGGTTAGTTACTTTTTAATCTAGCGTTTCATTGTTGGCAATACTGTGTGCATTTCGCTCTACTTAAGTGTGTCTCGTATTTAAATTATCAGGAAGCGACTCTAGCTAACAGACGCATATTTGGTAGGACGATGCTTCCTGTGTCTTCTCGAACATTAGCATAATATACAGCTTCCCTTGTGTATATTCTCTAATTAGCATCGCGCTATTGTTCTTTTTGAACGAATTAACGCGAATCGCTTTACCGTGTCCCTCGTAGATACGTATTATACATATTTATGGGGACATGCGAGAAATCTCTATCGTTGCTCTCGTTCTGTGCTTTTCACATTTCCTCCGTGAGCGTCGTTCGACCCTTGACTAAACATATCGACTTTGGGAACACACGTGTTTTTACAAGGTGAGGTCTGTTAGACGTCAATTTATGAAATTGAATTATGATGTCATTACGAAGAATAGAATAGCTCGAAATTCGAGTCCGCGTCGGTTAAACGAATTAAGTGACTAAGCATCAAACGATAATTATCTAAAAGCTTTTTTTTTAGTTAATTGGAAACTGACGTAGTGGAAATTCGACAGGTGGGCCAAATGTAAAATTAGTGAGATCCGTGAGGTCGCGTGTGTTCGTAAATCTATAAGAATAATCCATACGCGTAAATTAGATGCTCAAGCCCAATAGATTTTTAACGTTGGTTGAAAAAAGGTTATCTTTCTGGGGTTGAGGTTTAACAACGAAGACCGTTACGTGGTTTTTGCTGACTTCTTATCAATGACAAATATTGTTATCTACCGTTATTACTATACAATTGCGTTTCTATGCACGTTAACGTAATCAGTGCGATATCGATAACCTTGTATCTCATGTAATCGATAAAGGTAAAACTGATTGTTAAATTTTGTGCACATAAAAATGGCCGTCACGTTGTCAATCGCATTTGAAATTCTTGACAGGGTTCATAATTGTCAGTATCATCAGTTGGATACGTCAATGTGTGAAATTGCGCTGGGTGTGAAGAATGACCTTGGGAATGAAGAGTGAGGGAACGAGGAGAAGGTGAAAGCTTTCACATCTCCCAGTTAAATCAAACTCAAATAAGAACATCTTACTAGGCTACCAGAATACTTAGCGAAGAGTCAGGGCCGTTCGAGCAAACATACTTAGAATCAATATAGGCAATGGTGAAGGTTCGAGGGTTTTGCTTGATTTAAAAATTATTTATTTATCTTGCTCTTTGAAAATATTTTCAAGGATCAGTGTTTTTTTTTTTTTTTTTTTTGAAAATGCGTACACGTCATTTTCCAAGAATTTACTTAACAACGTTGATTAATAAGCGAATCACGATCATCGTGCTGAGCGTGTCAAGGATACTTCGAAGGTCCTCTTGTCGACCTTCTTCTTGGAGTTGATTCTGGTATTTTCTATTTAGTAGTCAAGACGTCCATCGACGGCAAAGAAATCGTGTAGACGAAGATCTGGGAAGTAGCGGTGACCCGCTTATATTTGAATCTGTATTTATGTAACGGTTGGTAGTAGAAATTTTAGAAGTCGATGCCACGACGTACCCGGTGCACTTAAAAAAATATTGAAAGACGAAAAAAGCGCTTGGCAGGGAATCTAGTATTTTTTTTTTTTTTTTTAATAATAGCCTCTGGTGTCGAGCGTTAGACAGCAGACAGTCCTTTGCGTCTCCTGTTCCCGCGTCCGTCACTGCCAGTAAAATTTCATTAGATTATTTCACGTCGAAACCTCGAAACCAGTGAGTCATCCCCCTCGTCCGCCAGTCACCTTGTATAACAAAGGGGACAAATCGTCTCTTTGACATCCGACAAAAGTTACTTTCGACGCACCATAAAGAACCCAGGCAAAACGAAGTCTTACTCGATACCCAAGAAATTAACCAAGAGCCGTCCTTGGGCTCTTCGAAGATTTAATCTTGCTCGAAAAAGAAAGGTTCTAAAAAAAAAAAAGAAAACTCTCGCCAAGGTAGATCAAAGAATATCGAGATAAGACCGCGAGATTTCGGAGAGCTTAGAAGTCACGTACTTACGTACCTTCGCACCGAAAATTCAGCGTTATGGAAAAATACCTGAACGTTGTTATGGCGGCGACGCGGCAGGGGGCGACATCTGACACTTGCAGAGACGGTATGCAGTGAAGTTAGTCGATGGTCGCGCGTACCCTGGGATACGCAGGAAGTTACGCGCGTAGCTAAATCGACGCCCGGGATATACTTACGTAGAAACGTAACGCGTAAACGCACGTACGCCGTAGTTTCTCATTAACCGAAGCAGGCGCGTTCGGGAACCGTGAACTTGCCTATTAGAATTCGTAAGGCTTGATTTCCGTAAGGGAAGTGGTGGACTCTCAAGGTTGCCACGACGGTCGCCACTAACCGGTTTTAAACGTCACTCCTTCGTAGCGTCGTGTGCGTACGTACGTACGTATAATACTGTGCACTACGTACAAGCACGTATACCTGCTTCATCGCTACAGTATTGCATTCACAATGGCTCTTGGATTTCCGAGTCTCTACGTACGGACGAGAAACGTACCTACGTTATTACGTCGGGCTATAAACTTCGGCCGGTTGACGTTCTTACGTAGGTACGTACACGTATATAGTTCACCTGGAATCGAAACAAATACGTAAGTAATAATCATGCCGCGTATTTAAACTCTTAGCTCGATAAGATATCACGAGCTACATTGAAAGCCAGGCGAGTGAGAAACATTCGAAATGTGTGGCAGTTGGATTTGACTTTTCAGTACTTCCCGGCATGCCCCGGGCTGCGTATCGGTTTGCTGCCTTCGAATTCTTTTTGCTACGACGTTTTAAATTCATCTCGGTCGATTGATCGCTGATCTTTCCTCTTATCCGTACGAATTCGTTGGTACGAGGACGCGTTTAATAATTGTTTTTGTTATTATTCGTCGCGTAGGAATCGCACTGGAGTCACGATTTGCCTCGGGTTTACTATTTTTGGTACGTAATGATACTACTGGCGTAACGAGCTGCTGCTTCCTGTCGAATTGACGGATCGCTGCGTCCAAATGCTGATTTCTTCGGGCGTATCGCGTGTGACGCTTCTCTCTGCGTTGCTGATAACCTACTTTATTGCTTCTTTACCTTCGCGAGATAATGACTGATTTTCAATTCTTCGTTCGATTCTCTCGGCAGTTACGATTAGCTTATTCGTAATCGCGAGTCCATTTCTTCACGATAGACGTTCACGTGGCGTTCAGTTTTTTTTTTTGTGAATTCTTTTACGTTCTCTTTTTTCTCTCTTTAATTCTCTTTTTTTTTCATTCTCGTTCTGCGTAAATTTTTGATGTCCAAATTTTAGCGTTCGACGAGTCTGGTACCGTTTCTTGGGCGATTCCGTTATATCGGTAGGCAGGCACGTTATTGGGAATTCCTTTGGAATTTTGTTCCATACTTTTTCACTGCCTGGACAGCAGTTGCCTTCGAGTTTCTCGTACGAATTCTTTTATAAATTTGTCCATAATTTTTTCAAGTGAATTGTACTTTTTTTTTTGTCACTTTTTCAATATTTCGATAATACAACGACCAGTTAAGTAAACAAGTTCCCCCTTTTTCTTCCCTTCCAATATTTAAGTCTCGATAAAAAAAAAAAAAAAATCGTTAAACTCACAATCATTATCGTCGCTCGTTCGTTTTATTCGCGTTAGTGGAAACCGAATTTACGTTACGTAAAATAATTACATAAAATATTTCTTTCTTCTCAAATCTCTACGAACGTAATCACGCTCCTTATCAATTCAGTGTAAGTACAAAGTACGAATTTTTTACTGTGTGTTTCAAAAGAAAAAGAAAAAGGGGTAAAGGTATCGTCGAAGAATGCACAAATCGAGTCTGCGAACGGAAGTGGTACGGTTGCGGGCGCGTCCTGTCGTATTTGAATATAACGAAATCGTAAAATGGCGAATCCCGTTAACATCAGGATTTCGAACTCTCTGCATCCCGCTGGACCTTCTTGACGTGCTCGAAGAATTCCTTCCGGAAGGATCCCTCGACGCCTTTTGATTTATCGGGATCGCGCAGTCGCGCGTAATGGAAACTGCTCGTACACAAAAAGTATATATATATATATTCTGTGCCTTATCGCATTCTATCTCTGTGTAAAGTCAATCGGACCAAACCGGAGTAAAAACCAGTAAGAGTTTCGTGCGTCTGAGAAACCGCGCTCGTTATAACGGACACGCGTTTCGACTGACATCGCGAAATCTTACAATTTTCACCTTTGACCCTGCTTCAGTCCTTCGATCCTCGTACGCGTTCCCAAAGACCGATCCTTATTACTTGCTCCTCCCACTCGGTACACCGTCTCGCCTGCTATTTCCCATTTCCTTATCCCGTATACTTTTTTTGATTCGTCACTTATTAATATTTTGATTCGTCACTTTTTATTACTTTGATAATACGACGGTCCCTTAAAAAAACAATTTCCCCCCTTTTTTCCCCTTCAGATATTTAAGCCAAAAAAAACACGTTAAACTCATCATCGTCGCTCGTTCATTTTATTCGCTTTAGTGAAAACAGACATTTTATAAATTCCATAGAATATTTCTTCCTTTTAAAATCTTCACGAAACCTAATCACGCTCCTTATCAACTCGGCGAAAATGAATTACACAGTCGACTTTAATTACCTACTGATAAGAATTAACAAATAGCCAGTTCCTCCTATCAGAAATGTCATTCTAAGTTTCCCCTTTCACTCCACTCGATATTCCAATAATAATTAGCAATCGAGATCAAGATCGCGATAAAAAAAAATACCGACTCGCCTACTCGTATCCGCGTTATCACTCTTGTACCACCCACATCCGTTTCCTCCGACGCGACACCCTATAAGGACGAAACAGTCGTACCAAAACAATTTTTCATTTCATCCTATCTCCCCATTTAAATTCCCCCATTGGCGTCGGTCCAAAGCTTAGGGCAAATCCACAAGTAAACGACGACCTTTACACCCTGCACGCGAGATACGTAACCAGTACGTTTTATTCCGCGCCGCACGTAAGATAAGTCCGCGTGCCAGTGCGTTCGGAAAGGCATCGAAAAAGTACGCTCGCTATATATATATAGATATAATTGACATCAAACGCGTCACTTCACTGGAATTCACATCGAAAGTCACCCCTGTGATTATCGGTGCAAAAAAAAAGGTTAGGTTAATCCCACGAATAATAAAAAGTATCGAATTATAATAATCGATTGTCTGACAATCAAGTTAGATAATTATATAAATATTTTTTTTAATACCGATAAGCAATTCTTTATTTTAAAAAAAAAACACTCGCTACTCGTAATTACGATATTCGCCATGAAACCTTTATTTTTTATTACTATCTTAATGACTGCTTTACCAATCCTCTTAGAATTCTTCACTGACGTTTCTTTCATGGCTACCAACTACCTTTCTCTCTCTCTCTCTCTCTCTCTCGTACCCCATGGACTGGTCTCTCTGTCTCACAGTCTCAGTTTCGTCATTGACCAGAAGTCACTTCGTTCTTAGAGTTTTACATTATTTTAATAGGGTTCGCTGGTGACTGATGGAAAATTTTTTTTTCACGAGAAAAAAAGTTAATAACGCTAACCGAAGGCATTGCGAATCCATTAGACAATCGTGGAATTGCATCAGGTATAATAATCAGTCGGTGCATTAAAGGAGATCGTAGTGCGAAGAAAGACCACGTGACGTAGTCTGTTGCGTTCTGAAAGTCAACAAGACTCCGACCATGGGACCAGAAACTCCTGCTGAAATCCTAACGGAGTCTTGAAGACTGTCAACAACAGCCTGAAGAGTGAATTAGTGTAGTTAATCAGTCGAACGATTGGTCATTGATATCCGTCTGGACCGATGGGTCTACAGCCTCGCGATTATTCGGTCAGTCTGGTCGCAGTCTGAATGAATATGATTGGTGTTAAAGACCTGCCAATTGGAGTCATAAGGAACGTGTTATATATAGATGCACGTCTAGAAATCTCTGTTACGTTTAATAGGAGTCAGCACGTAAACCGGTTTTATTGTAGCTCGTTGAGGATACGTGCAGCGTGCGAGAAGCGTCGGGACGCCTCTTTAATGAGATCGTTGAACGTCTGTTTCAGAGGAACCAGGTCCGAGGAGAGAACTCGGCGTGGATCTAGTCGAGAGGATGAAGAAGCCAGTTTGCACGTGATCGAGAGGAGCTTTCCCTTGGCGGTGGCGACTATCGGCGAGGACCTGAAGATCAGAGCGACGCGGGGCGTCGTCATCGGTAAGATAAAGCACGGGATGAAGCGTCTGGAAGAGGCTAGGAGTCTGCTGATAGGTTTTTTTTAACTGAGAAGAAGGTAAGGTGGTTACTGTTCGTTGAGATAATAAATGTCTTTCTTGGTAATGTATTGGGTTATGGTTCTTATATATATATTTTTTTTTTCATTACAGAAGATCAAGGAAGAACGAGGGGAAGGAACGTCGCCGTCGCCGTCGCCGTCGCCGTCGCCATCGCCATAGTCATTCTTATTGTTATTGTCGAGGTGTCCTTGAGGCGTGGAATATCGATAAAAGCAAGTAAAACTAGTAGCTAAGGTTTTTCCAGAGCCTAGAGAGACTCGTGAGCTATGAGATATCGGCTTAAAGTTAGCAAGAGGAAAGTCGAATAGAAGAAGGAAAAAAAAAAGCAGCAAGTCAAGAGACTAGCCGCTTGTTAATTCTTCTATTTATTTCTTTTACTTTCCATTGCTTCATTCTTTGATGCTCAGTCCGTTAGACTGAGCTATCCGTTAATCTATTTGCTTCTTGTCTATTATTAACTTTTACTTGGTTACCTTGGACTGCGATAGAACAAGGAACTCCAGCTGCAGAGTCATCAGGATGAACATGATCGGAATTGCTAGACGCAACTGGGCTCTGAGGCTCTCAGTGGTCCTCAATGTCTGCGTCTTGCTCTACGTCTGTGCGCACTTTGGCTCATCCGGACCCTGGATCGAGGAACCACCGACCAATTGGGGTACGCCATTGTCAGAGGCATTTGGCGCGCCTGAAAATTCTAATGGGACACAGAGACAGTCATCCTCGTCTTCTGGGTACTCGGCCTCGCCTCTGTTCCTCAGTCTCAAGCTGGGCAAACAGTCAGTCAAGGAGAGCCTGGAGAACAAACCTGCCACGGTGCTCAGTTCCACTTCCGTGAACTCAGCTACCAGAGCCGAGGAGGGTCCATTTTCTACTCAGAAGGTGCAGGATCATTCTCAGGTAATAAAAATAATTTTTTAAACCGTAAAACGCCCGTCAATGTCTTTTCCATTGTACGTAAATCCTAGAGGACTGGTCTTACTTACAGACTAGGAGTAATGGTACAGCTGCTGCTAGCGGCTCTAGCTCGCCAGCCATGACCCTAAAGGATGCAATACCTTGTAACGACAAATCCAGCGAACCCAAGACAGCTCAACGTGGCGACTACTGGGTCCTTTATAACTACGTACCGATGAGCTTGTCCGTGCGCTGCTGGGAGACCGTGACCTATACCACCCAGGCTGATTACACCTTCCTTGATAACGTCGAGCCACTCCTAGAAAGATGGCGAGCACCTATCTCGATAGCAATGCACGCACCAGGTTCCGACTTTCCGCCCACTATAGAGGCTATTAAGTACCTTCGAAGTTGCGGCAGTCCCCTGATCTCGCAACTAGTCACGTTTCACATCTACTTCAGTAGCAAGCACGTACCCAAGGCGGTGAGGATTAGATCAGACAGCCGATACTGGCTAATCACAATCATTCACTGTGATAAGATCTTGTTTCTAAGATCATGAAATTTCTTTAGGTACCATCCACGGACAAGATTATTTCTGACACTTACAATTGCTCTCTCGGTCCGCCCTGGGTCAACGTGAGCCTCGCCAAGATGTACAAGACCGAGAAGAAGCTCTTGTACCCGGTGAACGTGGGTCGCAACATCGCAAGAGAATCAGCGCCGACTCACTACGTCTTTGCCAGTGACATTGAACTTTATCCTAGTCCCAACCTGGCGCCCAAGTTCTTGGAGATGATCAGGAAGAGAGATCAGCCGACCCTGTACAAATCCAATCCCAAGGTCTTTGTTCTCTCTATCTTTGAAGTGGATGAAAAGAGTCAGCCACCAGTCAATAAGACGCAATTGGTAAGCTGCTTCGAAAGCAACTACACAGCACTGCGATACAGACATCCCAGGATGTGGTACGATGAAGATAAATTTAGATTCTTCCAGATTGATTTACTCATTCTCTTTATCTCTGACAGATGCAAATGCTCAAGTCAGGAACGGCCATTCCATTTCATAAGAAACTCTGCTCAGGATGTCACAACGTGCCACGCAGTAAAGAATGGCAGGAAGCTGTTGAGACGGAAGGTCTGCATGTCTTTCACGTTGGCAAGAGAACCGGTAGCTTCGTCCACTGGGAGCCCATCTTCATAGGCACGAATAGCGATCCCCTGTACGACGAGAGATTGAGTTGGGAAGGAAAAAGCGATAAGATGACTCAGGTAAGGACTCAAGAGAAGAAAGAAAAAAAAACCCCATATTTCCTTTAAAGATAATAGAATATTATAATTATCTTAATATTTCAGGGTTACGCACTCTGCGTTCTCGATTACGACTTCCTCATACTGGACAATGCCTTTCTGGTACATCGTCCGGGCATAAAGATATTCAAGAAAGATCCCTACCGCGACATGCTCACGAGCAAGACGAACGCCCTCATAAAGAAGATCATCTTTCCGGAGTTAAGAGTCCTCTACGGGACCAGAAAGGGTTGTGCCGTGTAGCCAAGCGCGTCCCGGCTCACGGGTAATTATCTTCATCGGCTGTCCAGGTGTCCGGTGTCGTCGTTTCACCGGGCCCAGGTCGTCAGTGGTTCACGCTTCGTACCCCCGCAACATTCCACAATCTCGATCTCCCGGGGTCGTACGTTATCCCGAGGGAGATCGAATAACGTCAATGGGTACGATACACGCTATGTGACGTCACAGCGATCGAGGCCATCTGGCGGCTGAAACTTGGACTAACGTTTTTATACGCTTTAATATTCCATGATTAAGGGCGTAGCGTGAAAACGAGGGAAAGGGCGAGATCCTCGTGCGACAGTTCCTAAGTTTTCTACAATGCCTTTAACTCGTCTCGACTTAACCAGGATTACTTCCAAATTGACATCCTCGTTCGAGGATGCGCTTGACTCGTGGATCGAATCCTTCATCCTCTTACGACGAGGGCAAAGCCGAATTTTCGTTTCTTTTTTTCTTTTCTTCAATTTTATTCATTCACTCCGGTCACCTGCGCGTGAACCGTTACGTTTTTATTTAATCCTTTTAATCAGCTTCGGGTGATCGGTAGACGTCCGCTCGTGTCAGACGCGCTGCGATTTCTTTATCGATTAACACTAAATCGATCTTCCACCTACGTCAGTTAAATTGTCGATTGGAGCATGAAGAGCTGCGCATGCGCGGAAAGTCGTTCGACTTAGGCGCGGTGGCTTTTTTTTTCCCTTCATTTTTACACAAAATTTCGGGTGTCGGGTTAGGTTAGGTATTTCGTACGGTAGGAGGTGGGGTATCGATTTTTTAAAAAGACCTTGCAGCGTTTCTACAGAGTCCGTGACTCGGTGCCATATATTGGTGTACGTGAGAATTTATTTAAAACAAAGAAAAAAAGTGAAAAAAAAAATATACTTACACGCTTACACGTTCTTATTAATCTCGCATATTTTCATTATTGTTATCGTCACGCGTTTTTCCCCTCTTGTTTAGAAATAATTCGTTGACTTTGTCAGATTGGGGGGGGGGGGGGGGCAGAAGCTGGATTTTCGTGGTCCCATTTATATTTTCCACGAAGAAGTGAGGTTAGAAAATTTCTTTTTTTTTTTTTTTTAAATAACCCGCACAAAATCTCGTACGAGCCGTCGAAGAGACGAATGTCGGTTTCTATTGGAGCGACAATTTTTCTCCTTCCAGAACATTCGAGCGTTTTCAACGACCAAAGAGACGACTAACTAGAGTAAATACGGTAAACGAACGGAATGCAATGCTGAGGTATGAAAACCTGATAAGAAAAAAAAAAAAAAAAAAGAAAAACAAGCACACAAAACAGGTATCTATCGCGTGTCGATCGACGACGTAACGTCGAGCGGCGAGAAGGAAAAACAGTCGCGTCGATAAGACCGTTTCGCGAAATCCGCACGACTCCCGATTAGTTCACGTGAGAGAATTCTTAAGGAAGAGAAGAAAAAAAAAACATGTTAAACGCTGTAAATACATAATGTGCTATATGTGTCCGTATTTCACCAATTAAATTAAATTGCGCAACACGCGTGCGGCATTACGAGTACTCGACATACTTAAAATGGAACAGCGTTTCCCGAATAACCATTAGGGCTCGTTCACAGCGTTACGTTATTCGTGATAATGTAAAACAGAGAGAGAGAGAGAGAGAGAGAAATTGTAAAGCTAATGAATGCAAGAGAGAGAGAGAGAGAGAGAGAATTTTCTAATATATCCGGGTTTTAGTCTAAGAAAAGCGTTCAAGGACAGAAAGAAAAAGAAAAAAAAGAGATTAATTAAAAATCGCAAAATGCGCGCGTCCCGACGCCCTGCGTCGAGACGGGAATCTAACGTTACATAATATATAATACACACATGCACATATACATATATTTTTGGTATCACCGCATGACCCCCCCCCCCCCCGCCCCCTCAACAATCTTAGGAGACTCGAAGGAACGTCACGTTGTAATGTCATCCTTCAAACGAATTTATAAAGTACGATCTTTTTGCTATGAGTATTAAAAGAGAAAAGAAAAGGGGTAAAGGTATCGTCGAAGAATGCACAAATCGAGTCTGCGAACGGAAGTGGTACGGTTGCGGGCGCGTCCT
>JARQSV010000643.1:840167-850886 GCA_030142285.1 Calameuta idolon
TTCAGTCCTTCGATCCTCGTACGCGTTCCCAAAGACCGATCCTTATTACTTGCTCCTCCCACTCGGTACACCGTCTCACCTGCTATTTCCCATTTCCTTATCCCGGTTCCTTGCAAGAATTTGCAGTATATTAGCCTAGATTTAGCTGTTAAGAGAAACACAAGAAGAAACAAATGAACAAAACAATATACACCCACGGGTGGGTAATATTAGCGCATGTTGCGCATTGATCGATGTATTATTATTCCTATTGTTTCCGTATCGTCGATCCGTTATTATTTGTATTATCATTAACGTGACTGGTGAGAGAGTTTAAAGGTATGTCTGCCGCGAACAAACGAATGAACGACTGTGCGAATATTTACAAATAGGAATGGACTTTGCGAATTATAAAGGCAAGAAGCAAACTGTAAATACATAGTTAGAATACGGAACGTGTACGCGAGAGGGCGAGTGCGCATGCGCGTCGCCGAGTTAAAATTTTTCACCTTTTATTGTACCGCAATACATAGGACACGCATAAATAAATAAATATATATATAGCTGCGTCCTTGAGTCGTATGCTGTATGTATGAATAAAAGGAATTTCAAAGGAGAAGAGAGAGAGAGAGAGAAATAAAAAATGTGTACAATCATTCCTCCGTTAATTAAAACGTTACGGAACAATGTCGCGAGGAATCCTTCGATTTTCCGTATTTCAGGTTCACTTTATTTCAATTAAAATATACAGCTTTTAAAAATGTCATCACCACGTCCCTTCGACTCAACCTTGGCTCGTGCCTCTTAAACTGTCGAGTAGTTTCCTTCAAGAGCCTTTTAAAAAAAATTCCGTACGGCTTGTTCAACAATAAGTTCTTTCCTTCCCTAGGAAATTGTTTTTGCTTACTTGTTTCTTTCCACCTTGTTTCCCATTGTTACCGACGTACCACGCGCGTTCATTTGTTCCATGGTAAAGTAGATTTTACACTCTTAGAAAATACTTGAATTTTCGCGCGCACGTGTATATTATTAATATGTATGTAATACGGCCTATGAGCCCGTAGGCATTTTTTTTTTTTTTTTTTCATCGCGGAACGCCGCCTTTCTCTAACTCCTCTATTTATACATAAATAAACGCTATATGATTTAATCTGTTGCGCGACCGCGAACGTTACATTTACATTGTATATGTTCAGCTGGTAACTATCGTAGGCACGTCTCGTTACAATATTTCGCGTATTTCGAATCCCTTCGCAGTCCTTTGTCGAACAGGCTGTACGATTGAAGTGTCTGATCTCTCATTGGCCAGATTCTTTCACGTGACGAACGGTATTGGCCAATCAGAGATCTACCGTTAGGACTGGTACAGCCAATCCGAAAAGGCCGCGAAAGCATCCTTTATCGTATAACAGTTAAAATTCATTAATAAAACTAAAATAATACGCGTCCTCTTCGTCTTATCAAATGATGCCATTATATCGGACAATAGAAGGTTCTTGATTAAAAAAAAAAAAAAAACAATGACTATCGCCATTCTAAGCGCATATTATTTCAGTACAAATTTCACAAGGTCTACGTCACTCTCTCTCTTTTGACAGGGAGAAAGAGAGAGAACGAAAACAATAGATTAAAGATTCTTTCAATACATACGCCAGTGCTTGCAGATCGCGCATGACTCCTTTAACGCTAAGAACCTTTGTCTAAATTAAATTATTCCCAATCTCCATTGTTTGACTAATTTCTAGCGTGCATATTGGCTGTCTCTTCTCCCAGATATTTCTTCTTAGCCTCTTTCACTCGTACGAGTTTCAAACACGGTCGCGGATCGCTGTGGTCATCAGACGGAGTTTATTATCAAAGAGAATATACGGAAGATATGAAATATTTCATTTGCATACGGAAGCATCGCGAGGATAAACAGTTATGAGCAGCGAACGGGTTGGCAGGCGGCCATCTTGCGACAGTCGACCAATCAGGAGACTACAGCGGGTCACGTGGTCAGTTTGAATTTTTCAACCGGGCTTACACTCGTTAATACAGTTACTGCTATTGTTTCTTGGCTTTGAAATTATTATCCGCCTTATACCGAGCTTGTTACTCGTTAAAGTTTCATGAATTCCATAATCGTAGTTATCAGGTTTAGTTTTGACTCGTGGCGACGAGCTCAAATCGGCACAACGGCGTAATTCAACGACCCGACGCTATGACGATTATGGAATCGTAAGGTAGACAGTCGATTGGTTGCCTTTCACAGCGTTATTCGTTTCTCTAAAGGATTTTAGGATCTTTTTTCATTATTCACTTTAGTATCAAACGTTCAATTCGTGTTTACTTTCGTTTTGATAGTACCAACCGTTCCATACGATCTTATAATCCTCTGACGATTTTATACTCATTTCGTAATGACAAGGCAAATCAGTGATCGCATACTTTTCTAGATACTTAAACATTTTTTTTTTTTTTTCTTATACTACGATGTCATTCAATCTCAAAGTTTTTCCGTGCGTACGCTTGGCCGCTCCTTTATTGATTTCTGTTTCGTTTGGAAGAGATCTAGCCGAGCTATTCCTGCCTTTTATTTGCGTGATTAGAGTTTCGAACGAGGAAGGCTGCAAGAAAGGAGGAAAAATATTCGAAACTGGAGCATGACGTGGATTTATTGAAGTGGTGAAATCAAGAGGCCCTTAAGTATCTATCGGACAGATTGGAAGGAGCGAGTAAAAAATGGAAGAAAGAAGCTAAAAGGCCAAGTCGCAAGTTGAAGCAAGGATACGAAATTCGGAGTAGGAAATTTGACAATTCTAACCTCGCTAACTCTGTTATTAAAATAATAATGCCGAAACAGATCGGCACCGATACATAAATTTTCCTCTCGCCGCGAAGGAATAACTTCCTTTCCGATGATTTCTTTATTCTAATTACTGCGAGGACGAGTAAAAATCGTCTGGTCTGCCTGCGAGACGTACGTTCTTGGTTTAAAACATTCGCGCCATTACGCATTGTAACTCACCGAAACCACCAACCGAACGTTTTATCTTTTCTCCAGGAAATCTGTTGTTGCTTTAATGCTTCTCACTTTCCAAGACGTTTAATACGAGATCGCGTGCTGAGTGACCTGGCGCTGGGATTGTAAGGTGACTTGGCTCTCTTGGCAATTCCAGATCCTGTGCCAGAGCTGGTACCCGTGCTGGATGCCAGTCCGGCCTGTTTCAATTTTCCCGCCGAAAGTGGACTCTTCATTTTCGTCGCAATGGCCGCCTGTTTCAACTTTGCCGGCAGAGACAATCGATTCTGCTTCACGACGCCGTACTGATGAGCTACCTGGGCCGAGACTGTATGTCCAGTGATGTCAACGTTACGAGAGCGTAACGTTTTTACAGGTGTCGCTGCAATCGTGTCTGACCTCAACCAGCGTTGGGGCGGAGCATCCGTCGGACTGATGCAGATAGTCCCATTCGGTTTCGCTTGATCGGCGCAAATTCCATTAGTGCTGGGAGCAGTTGCGACTGACCGGTTAGATTTCGCCTGGTCGTAATCCCTTAGACCAAAGCTACCTCTTAGTTGAACACGATTAGCGCCATTGATGGAGGGTCTGCGAAACGTCTTAACGGGAGTGGCTTTCTTCTCCAGACTCCTCCTCTGAAATGAATTTGGCGATGATAGTCTTTCTTGTCCAGTCGTCCCACTGGAGCTAGTTCCATTACTCGCTCTGGACAGAGAAGATTCTGAACCTGGCCAGCATAGCCTACTGTGAGGCTCCTCAGGCTTCTGATTCACAGGATTATTCTCATCGGTGGGACTTCTTCTGTCTTCGGATCGAGTCCTTCTCTTCATGCTTGGTTCTACGACAGCTGTGCAGCTGTCTTGTTGCGCTTGGGATATCGTACTGTGTCTACGCTTTGTTGCTACTGTTCCATTTGTTCTAGTGACAACTGTTATTGAGGTTCGAGTCTCTTCGAATGTCGTTTGAGTCAGTGTCTTTGTCGTGGAATGCTTTAACCTCGACGACTTGACCTCTCCGGTTGCAGCAGCTAGAAGTCCCTCGTACGAACTGCCAAATGGATGATTACCTGGTCTACGTCTAGTTCCATTCAGAACGGTAGTCCTGAGGTCAGCGTCAGCATTTGCCTTCGATAAGTTCTCTGGCTGAATGTTGATACTGTGTCTGCGTCTTGCGGCTCCTCGGAGATCGTGCTCGTACACACCGGCAAAAGGACGACTGCTACTTTGAGACAAAGTGCTGTGCTTGCGTCTTGTTCCGTTTAGGACGCCGCCTCTGATATCATCGCAGGGTCTGTTGAAGGTGGTCTCGCTCTTGTTGGCAGCGCCGCCACGTCTCAGTCTCGAGGTTAGGTTGCTAGGACTCCTAGTGGAAGACTTCACCTTATCGCACGTATCGGAAAACCCATTTTCTCGCACCATATTCGACACCTTTGAGTTCTCCTCTTTAACTTTAGGATCGGACATTTTCTGCGGAAGAACTTTCTGCAACGGACTTTCCGTCTTGCTTTCACATTCCTGGCGGGTCGCGCTCTCTTCTGACGTCTTGACATCCTTTTCTTGATTGGCGGAGGTTTCGTTGGGCGCATCTTGTATTTCACTGCCTTCGACTTCTTTGATTTCTTCTAAAATATCGCTAGAGGAGATTTCTGCAACTTGTATACTCTCTGTACCGTCTTCTGGCGGATCTTCAAGGTTAGTGGTATCGGTTGGTTTAACGTTCACGTCGTTCACGCACTTCGCTGGAGGATCAGTTTCTTTAGGTATCACATTTTCGGCTGGTGTACTTTTATTAGAACTTTCTTCTGTGGTGTTCGATGAGTCAGGCTGCTTTCCTTCAACTTCGACAGAACCTTTGGGTGGGCTCTTTTGTAAGACATGAGGTATACCAGAGCATGGTAGTGGCTTCTGCGGGGCTTGTATGGGTGTTGTTGGTACTGGGGTGTAAAATACTGGTCTCACTGTTGGTTTCGGTGATGGAACTTGTTCCTTTTTCTGACTTAGTAACACCTTCGAACAAAAATCATAGGCGTATTTGCATGTTCATATACCCACAAGGAGTCATACGTCAACCAGCTCAGAAATAAAAATATTTGGTCAACGTAGAAGAAAAAAATGTATTGAAATTTTGCTCTCACCTCGCTTCGAGAAGGTCCAGGAGGATCAAGCATCAATGTAACCACACTGGTGTTGTCAGCTCTTAACCTTGTTGAAAACCATCTTTCAAGTGCTCGATCAACTAAACTCTTTGAAGGATTGATCCACATCTGTACGTCCGTTTGCTGTGGGATAGAAGTTTTATTGAAAATATATTAATAGACTTACATTTAAAGTAGTAATTTTGCATTTCGCTTCAAACCCACCCCAGTGCCAGCTTGTTGCGAAGCAATAAGATGTTTTTCATTGTGTCTCTCTGCTGCTTGTACAATAGCGACTGCAGCTTGTGCAGTTAACATGTTCCACAGACCATCAGTACCAAAAATAAGACAGCGATGAGATTTTACATCAACGGCTACTACTCTCACATCTGGTTCTGGTGAAACCACGAATGTATCCAACTCAGAGTTGTAACTCCAGAGATCACCTAACGAAAATAGCATATATGTATTGGATTATAGGGCAATGCAGATGGAAGAGAAACCTACATAATGTACAACAAAAATGCCAGAATACCTAGTGATCTAGCAACAGCAAGGAATGGAATTTCATCTATGTGAGTTGATCTCCGAACAGGTCCCTTATGCCCAATACGGGGTCGATTCCAGACGACTCTCGGTACACCAGATTTGCTAACAACCTTGCCACCTGATTCTTGAATGCGGCTCATTTCTGGGCCACTTTCAGGCTTATGATCCTTTGTAAGAGCTTTAGCCTTCCATTGAGGATCTCCATCATCTTGATAGCCTAGGACGATACCAGAATCTCCCACGTGACCAATATAAATTTTACCCTTTCGAATAAACGCTATACTGGCTGTGGTCCCTGCGGTGGAAGGTAGGCCGGAAGCTGTTCTTGGCCATTTGTCTATATGAAAGATGAAAGAACAAAAGAAATCAACAAAAAAGTTCATTTCATCTTGAAAATCAAGTAAAATCAATAAGCATTGGAAACAGTATTTGATAGAAAACGTCCCAATGATTTTGAGATTTTCACTCATGGAAAATTCCAGTATGATTTCCCTCATTCGTGCTAACAAAGGATTTTGAACTGAAATATTACAAAAAGCACTTTACCGCTCAAACAAGAACAAAATTTTATTTCATCAAAAAGAATTCCGTTCGTTCGTAAAGAGTTCGAATATTTTCAGGTTAACCAGACATTACATAACCTAAATTCTAGCCTGACCGCTGACGACAAGTGGAGGGGGAAATACGCGCGACGATAACAGAAATCTTAGAATACCATGAAATTGGAGGTTACTCCTCAAAAAGCGCGGGTCTTAACAGATACATTGAAAAAAAACGGGCTAAGAGTTACAAAAATACTAAAAAAAAACGCAAATAATTCTTACCGAGTTCACGCCACATCGCATAATGCGTGTTCACATATCCATCTCTTATGGCTCGTAAAACATCCTCGTCCCTGTCGCTCCAAAAATTTTTCTGTTTAACAATAATATCCATAAGGTGTTCCTTGGCGAACGTAGCAGCCTCGCCACCGCCGTGTCCGTCAAAGATACCAAAAAAAGCGTATTCCAGGTCTTTGTCGTCGGAAGTCTGTTGGTAGGCCACGCTGAACATGTCCTCCATGTATTTGCGGCCACCCTGATTACAGTGCCCGGTCACTCGCAGATTCACACCAATGCTTAACGGCATGTTGACCTGCCGAAGCTACGGAACCCTTAACAATAGTCACTAAATCACTTTGGTGTCCCTTGCATTTACTGCGCCTCTCGCGACACGTATTACTAGAACGGAAGCCTCACATTTACTGGGCAGATCCGTGAGAGGCAAGGGACGCAGAGAACTCTCGCAGTCCTATCCCCACCATCGGTTCTGGGAGCCACGAGAGACAAGAGTGGGGATCATGTTCACCTGGTGGGGTTCAAGACCCCCTCCTCCCCCCGCATTCTCACTCGGCACCGCCACATCCCCTACCGATGTCTTTGCCCTCCAGCGTTGCCATTCGCTCGCCCCACGTATTGAATATACGTGAATGTACAGTGCCTGGGTACTGCTGGTGGTACGAGGGCAGCCATGGCTCCTACCATCCTGGACACGCGTTAAAACGATGGTAAATTCTAGGGACGACGAGACGATCTTGATCGCGCGGAGACGCGGAAGCCAGGTACCTGGGGCAAATGCCGACGAAGACGAGGCTACAAAAACACAGGCTCCTCCTCGATTATTCCTACCCACGTACATGCAGTCCTCGTCATACGTCCGTCAGACGTCAGCGTATTCGTGCCGCGCGAGACATTGCGACGTTGTCAGTTTTAACCTTCTCTCTTCGTTCGACCGAGTGGGAACGAGATAACGGATGGTAAGAATTCCAGCTCCGTTCTCATCTGTATTTAACCTCGTTCCTCTCTTGGGAAACGGAATGGAATGAACCAAAGAAATATTCAAAGATAAATTCGTATTCAGGTACAGCGGTATGAAACTTCGCGCGATAATAATAACCAAGTAAACGATATCAAGAATCAAAATGCCTAATTGTCAACGAGCAATGGTAACGTCTCGCAGAAGAAACACGACAAAACTCGTATTCCGCGCCTTCGAAGGAAAAGGCGTCGAGGCGTCGCGCGCCTATTGCCCGTCCCGACGGCTTTTGTCACGACGTTCCGCGGGAGCGCCGAAAAACAAAACCCGTGCACACGTGTTTGGACTTGTTTCTCTCGTACCGTGAAAACCGGCAACGTCGCGCGACGTTCGAAATAGCACACACAAGCCAAGTTGCGACTTTCACCGCAACGAAGTCACAAAACCCAATCTGAATTACCATCTAGCTTAAGGTTTGTCCCGTAGTAAAATACATGAGGATCTCTACGTTTTCTAGTGACTCCGATCAATCCATTTAACCATGTCGCTCGGCATTCTGCTACCAGAGTGCGCATCCGTTTATAAAGGAACTCGGCCATTTTCCATCGTAACGACTATAACCTGTACGCGTTGGAGACCGTAAGGACGCGATGGCTTCCCGATGTGCTTCGTGCTCTTGCATCATCCTTTTACCAAGATGGCCTCGCCTGCCACTCGAGACTTCACCGACTCGCCCACTACTGTTTCGCAGTCGTAACGTAATCGAAAACTCACTCGGACTAGACTTTAAACCTCTCGATCAGTAATTAATGTAATAATGTGACTATTTAACTCTACAAACCTGTTGACGAGTACCGTGTTAATGTCTTTAATGCAGGCGTCGACCTGCACTGGGAACGGAAGCCATTCGCCTGCTTTCATCGTGTCTCACGAGAGGAATGAAGGAAAGACGTTCCCTGTGGAATGAAGCAAGTCTGAACGCGTTCGTACTCGGAGTTGTTCTGACGTGCGGCGATGCGTCACGGATTGGATAATGATTGTCCTTCCTTACTGGGAATTCCCTGTGAGCGTTATACTCGCCGTATAATGATCATAAACGGAATGAATTTTTTAAGTGTACCTGTTGGGCCATTCCTTACAGAGTTCTCGTTTTTCGATTGTAGAAAAATGTTGTTTACTGAGAATAGAATCTGTTGGACATCTAAGTTGTTAAGATTCAATGGATTATTGATTCAAGATTACTCACTTGATAATTTCAGTCGATTAATTATTAAGATTCAATGAACACTTGATTGAGGAATACTTACTTGATGGTTTCAATTAATTTCATACGTTAGGTCAAAGGGCAATTTGGTAATTGATTTTGAAAATTGTTACTCCTTTTTTATTCGTGTCGACCGGTGACTGTTTTGGAAATGCATTGTTGGCGATCGTTGTTGCGTTACGACAATGAATTATTACAACGGTTCTCACGATAAGTGGGCAGAGATTCTTTGATGTTTTATCGACTGAAAATATAGTCCTGAAGCTTTAGGAAATTAGGGGTCTTGGATTAGAAAATGTCTTTAAGTGGATAGACAGGATACAACGGACACAACGTCAAAATCGCTTCATGAACATGAATTTTCCAGTGCACTATTACGTTGTGATACTTTGAATATTGGACGAGGTTAAGCAAACATTTTCTTAGTATTGCAGGAATGTAAAATACGTAATCAATACTTTTCTGAAACAAGAGAAATTTTTTTTAACAATGACACTGACAACCAAGTACCGGTGTCAAACATTTTTTAATATTAAAATATTACAATAATTAAATATATCTTCGCAGCCCAAATCAGACACTACAGTTACAAATGATACCTCTGGTACGATATTTTTAATCACCGTATTGATTTCACAAAAAAATAATTTTATTTAAACTGATCTTGCCTTTACTGACAAACAAGTTTGTGTAGTTCGTCCCTGCGATCGAAGCGAGCGGTGTGATCGTCTGACCAGCCGATCGATCTGGAGCCGAGGGTTGCCGAGTATAGCCGAGGGTCGTTTAACTTACCCGAATGAAACGCAGTCAAAGATGATTCTGTTTAATCTGTAAATAGTTCGAATTTAAAAATCTTCCTGTCTTTTATTTATTTTTTTATACAACCACCAAAACTATAGCAATGAGCACGGGCGACTGTTCCGTTTTAACAAGAGGATCTTACTTGAGTTTCTTTGTACGGTTGGTCTCCTGGATTTCCTTTTAGGAACCTGATTGGCATGATTATCTGCAAATGGTATTCTGTTTCTAGCGTCGTTAACTGAAGATAAATAAACTAGACATCTCACCGAGTTTGATATCGCATCAGTTTTGGCATTGACTGAAAATAGACTCACGATTTTTATATGTAGAATATAAATATCTATATATATAATTTCAATGGATAAATTCTCTTTGTAGGGGTTCCCGACCCCCAGGCTTGCGTGTCACCATATCCCATAAGATGTCCAGTCTGTTTACCTCTTCAGTCAACGGTTCTGGGTTTCCCAGAGGCATCCGTAGATCGAGTTACCGATTGAAATGACGACGTTACGAACGCACCGAAAGATGGTGCTAAACAGTAAACAAAGTATGAGAGACTTTCTCACGGTATGGTAATAGTAATTTATTTTAAAATTTATACCACCAAAATTAATGAATATTTCGGGTATACGTTCGGGCCCACGTTTATTTCATCCAACTTCTTACAAGATTTTCTCGAGAGTCATTTTTCTCTTTGCACGGTAATCTTATATTTACGGAGATTTAAAAGGGCGTCTATATTTATGGATACAGGTATGATACAGGGATAGTAGTTACTAGTTCATACGATGGCGCCACTTGTACATGATTCTCACTATCTGGAAATGGTCTCAAATAACATCTGTCTTTCGTTGTATTAGATTTTAGACACAATTATAATAAAGATAAGAACGCGGCATAAGAAAATTTACTGTAACATGTTCAAACAAAAATACGGTTCACTTGTACAAATATAACGTAGCACATTTCAGCCGACACTGTAGCTCAATATGCTCGTGTATTCCAAAAATACAATGTAAAAAATTCGCTATTTCACACAGCCATTGTTGTGTTTATTATAATTACGTGAATAGTTCTGAATGACGCACTGGGCGTGGATGAATTTCGCTTTTTCTTCAGTAAATCGTATCTCTTACAGTTACTTTCATATGTTTTACGTTATTTTAATAATTATCCTTTGCGACAGAGAATTTG
>JARQSV010000643.1:850986-888776 GCA_030142285.1 Calameuta idolon
AGTAAATCGTATCTCTTACAGTTACTTTCATATGTTTTACGTTATTTTAATAATTATCCTTTGCGACAGAGAATTTGTGAACACCGAACTGTGTTACAAGGCACGAGTTACACAAGAGCAGAGTGGCGCAGTGGAAGCGTGCTGGGCCCATAACCCAGAGGTCCGTGGATCGAAACCACGCTCTGCTAAGAAATATTTTTTTTTTTTCCTTTTCGAATATGATTTTCTATACCATAGATTAGTCTTAGAATAACATACAGAATTTTTTTCGAAGACCTGAAAACAGTTTTCGTTCATTTTCATTAATTTTATTGATATGGTAATAATCGTTATCGCTATGAAGTACTTTTAGAAGAATTATAAATCAGGCGTCTACGTAGCTAAATAGAAAGCTAAAAATATGATAGGTCATGAATGAGACTCTTAATGTCCTGGATCGTAGATTCGAACCTGAAGTAGAAATGAAGTCTGCGTTTGTTTAACAAATTTGAGTGTCCCTACGTGCTTTGTTTGCAAATCTCTTCATGGAGAACAAAAATATAAAAAGTTCTTTCTGCGTGTATCAAAGCAGCCAAACAGTCGGGAGTTGAAAATATAATCGTATTAGAAGTTTCCTCTGTGTTTAAACACTCAGAAAGTTAAAAATGCGAGAAAAAAAAATTCGCCCAACGTGGGGCTCGAACCCACGACCCTGAGATTAAGAGTCTCATGCTCTACCGACTGAGCTAGCCGGGCCTTGTACATTGGTCAACCTTCGGTCGAACATACCGACATTATCAATTTCGATGATTTTTGACATTTGTTTCTTTACATTACTGCATTTCTACGGCCTAAACTCTATTCTATAAAGTAACGACGAATTGCTCATTGACTATGCTTACAAAAATGGCACATAAGGCACAGACAACTGGCAGGAAGGAATCAATCGCCCTTGGGCATCTTTTAATACCGTCTGTCAGCCTAATACAAAACATACGTCGACGTGGCAGTAAAAAAAAAATGGAAAAATAAATAAATAAAAGTTTAACAAAATGTTATCTTTCCACAAACTCGAACCACACCGCTTCCGTTTACATTCGTTTAACCTCGCGCAACTTTTCGAAAGTATAATATTCATCCAGTTTTAATCCAACTACACACAGCGAAATTAGATGCGAGTCTCAAATTGCTTCTCGCGTAATACCCATACGTTGATACTTGTAGCCGAGTCGCTTATCCAGCCGCGAATGAACACGTAGCAGAATAGTTCACGCGTCACCGTCAAGATGGCGCCACTGTCCCTGTGGCTTCTCTTGGCGAAGCGAACCATTCGAGGATAAATAAAAGCGCAATTCAACGTAATCTCAAATCGCTTAACCTCGTACGTCAAAACAAATTTTTCTTAGATCAGTCTGTTATTTAAGAAAATTACTAAATCAGCACGTCGCGACGACGTTAGCATCGTCGAACCATTAAGGAATCTTCACAGCTCCGTTGGATGAATCGTACGTCCAAACAATCAGGACCCCTCATTGGTCAAAATAGTCTCACGTTTGATAAATTTGACCAATCAAGAGTTTATCGAATTTTTCGACCAGTACATCACCGTTGAAAAACTGTGTAGTTGCCTTTATTATCATCGTGATCAAATTCAGAACATATATTAACCTTGTCCTTAATCTACGCGTTATGATTTTGTGATAAATTAAATTATGTACATTTGCGATGATCGCATAAAACTTATCGAACTAACGATTAATCGGTATGAATCGACGCCCACGAAAAATCGATTAAAGCGAGTAACTGTGTTATTGAGTTAAATGAAAATTGTATGTTGACTGAGAATGACTCACGTCATTCGGAAGTGACCGTCAGCAGCGTTTTAACGTGACGACGAAAAAAAAATATGAAACGATTAAAAGCATCGTAACAGAAACATCAATCCAATTGCAAGAAACTTCAGCGAACTGGTTATGTTTGCACCAGATAACGATTGTGCTTCGGGTTTCTGTACAAGTAAATCCCACACGAGTATCTTGCTGTTATATGGATTTCGAACCTTCGTGTAAGTCACATTACACAATTCCAGATAATCCTCCAATTCTGCCCAGCAGCGCCATTTCAATTTATTACCCCCAAAATCCATACTCCTCAGATGCTTTAAATTCGTCAGCATGTTAGTATAGACGCATGTCAAGTTGTTCCCCTGGATCGACAGATGTTCAAGATCTCTCATCTGATCCTTAAAGACGTCGACTGGAATTTCCGTAAGAGAATTGTTGGTCAACGTCAGATTCCTGAGCCGAGTCATATCGCGGAACCAGGAGGAACCTACGATCTCCAGATTATTGTTCTGAATCGTCAGTTCCTGGAGCTTGAAGAGACCATCGAAAGCTCCGGGCTCGACCTCGTGGAGTCCGCAGTTACGAATTACCAGCTTAGCGAGGTTATGGAATTTCGTGAAAGCTCGAGGCGGTAGATGGTGAATGCAAACGTCATCAAGCTCAATGGACTTCGCGTCACTCGAAATTTTTTCAAGTACAGTCAAATTACCGTAGCTGCATTTGTAATTGATCTGATCTGGTTCGACACCCTTCTCGTGGGTGCATTCACCTTCCCGCGAGACTCTTAGACAGTGTTCCGAAGCAGGATCCATCGTTTTGTTGCACCCTGGAAAGTGTGGACTAGGCCTAACAGTTGGCGCGGCTGGTGTAGTAGTAGACAAACATTGAGATTCGTCTGCATCAATATCGTTCTGGAATGTGTCTTTCTCGTAGGAAACGCGACGCTCTTCCAGATACTGGACCAGCCTCAATCTGCAGAGGCACGTCCAAGGATTCCCAGCTATACGCATGAACTTAAGATCGCGCAAGCTGTCGAGCAAATCGAAATTGACGCAAGTCATGTCGTTGTTATCGATATCGAGCGTCACTAAATTCGGTAGAAGTGGAAAGACGCCATCATCGATTCTCCTGATCTTGTTTCCGGTCAAGGACAGCTTCGTCAGGTTATGGAGACCCCGACTCGTGTCGCGGAACCAGGAGGAATCTATGATCTCCAGATGACTGTTGTGAATCGTCAGCTCCTGGAGCTTGTAGAGACCATCGAAAGCTCTGGGCTCGACCTGGCGGAGCCTGCAGTTACGAATTACTAGCTTGGTGAGGTCAGGGAACTTTGAGAAAGCACGTGGCGGTAGATTGTCAATGCGAACCTCGTCAAGCTCAATGGATTCGGCGTTACCAGCTATTTCGTCAAGTACCGAGAGATCACCGTAGGTGCATCTGTATTTAATGATTTGACCTGGTCCAGCACCCACCACGTAGGTGGGTGCTTCTTCCCTTGAGACTCCTTCACAGTGGTTCGGTCCAGGATAGGCCGTTTTCTTGTAACCCAGTGACTGTGGCCCAGCTGCAACACTTGGTGCAGCTGCTGTAGTACTATAGTAACACGTGGATTCATCTGCACCAATATCATTCCGGAACATGTCTCTCTCGTAGGAAACGCGACGCTCTTCTAGATACTGGACCAGCCTCAATCTGCATACGCACGTCCAAGGATTTCCAGCTATGCGCATGACCTTAAGATCGCGCAAGCTGTCCAGCAGATCCAAACTGACGCAAGTCATGCGATTGTTACCAATCTCGAGTGTCGCTAAATTCGGTATAAGTCCAAAGACGGCATCCTCGATTCTAGTAATTTTGTTCCCGGTCAAGTCCAGGTGTTTCAGATTCCGTAGACGATAGAACCAGGATGCTCTGACAGTCTCCAGATTACCGTTGCTCATGATCAGAGTCTCCAGTGCAACCAAATCGACGAATGCGTAAGGCTCGATGCTTTCGGTTTGGCAATTCCAGAGCCTCAGCATCTTCAAGCTTTGCCCAAATCTCGCTAAGGAGCTTCTTCTTATTGCCTTTATGTGCGATGAAGAAAATTCAAGGGCATCGACCGAGCTGGGAATTTCGTTGGTCTGGTCCAAGGTTGCATTGTCGCAGGCGTATGCGAATATAAAACCATGAATTTCGACCTTGCGGCAGGAAGTGCAACAATCTTTTCCTACCAGGACTTCAGCATCGAAGTCCAGTCCAGGAATTTCCTGAATTTCCTGTATCGCCTGTACTCCTGTTCTCGTTTTTGTCACTGACACGTTTCTAAATACCGCAGTTGTGTTCCTCACTGTCTCTTTGTGAATCTCACAAATCTGATGCCGTTTTGTAATCTTACTCGATTTTTCAATCTCGTTCGTTTCCAATGGCGTCGAGTGACAATGGAAGTCGTTTATTTCGTAACCGATCCTGTGACTCGTCAGATAATTTGTCAAGTTGGCTTGACACTTGCAGTCCCACGTGTTGGAAGCCACGTTCAATCTCTTCAGTTTTACCAATTTATGAAGCTCGTCGATCGATAAACATTGCAATTTGTTGCTATTGAGACTGAGACTGCGTAGCTTGCCAAGAGGTAAAAAGGCGCGATTTTCAATTGTAACTATATTATTGGAATCGAGGATCAAAGTTTTTAAATTAACCAAATCGTAAAACCAATCGGCTTTTGTAACCTTAAAATGATTACCGACCAGCACGAGTCGCTTGAGTTTGGCCAATCCCGCAAAGGCGTCAGGTTCGATTTCAGTGATGTTACAATTCCGAAATTCGAGAGTCCGTAGGCTGTTGCCAAAACGGAAAAAGGTGTAAGACGGTATCCGCTTTACACTGATCCCATTTGCACTTATCCATCGTATGTCATCTGGCAAGCCAGACAAAAATGCGAAACTGTTGCCAACGTCTCCTGAGCTTGTTACGATAGTACCAGGCTCCGGCTGATCGACCGGCAAAAATATTCCATGATTCTCCAATTTCACTTCCGTCATGCATTCGTTTTTAGAGCTGGGAGAATGTTTCTTGTAACCCACATTAATGCCTTTTCTCTCAAAAAAAAGTTCTAGATCCTCCCGGCAACTGCAGAGCCACGGGTTGCGACCGATCCGAAAATTTTGCAGGTTGGGAAGATCGGATAGAAGATCGATGGGTAAGCAATTGAGGTCATTGTCGTGCAAGCTCAGGGTCGTGAGTTTGGTAAGACCAGAAAATGCCTTGGGCATCACGTAAACAATTTTGTTCCTCTCGAGAACGAGACGACGGAGATTAGGCAAACGTTCAAACAAAGAAGCACGCACGACGCCGATGTTCGAATTATAAATGACCAGTAACTCGAGATAGCTAAGTCCTCGAAACGCATCAGGATCGATGTCTCGTATATCGGAATTATAAAAAGTCAATTTTTCCAAACGCGAGAACCTACTGAAAGTGTCCGCGGAAATATTACGAAACCGCGAAACCGAAAATTCAATCCATTGGACGGTACTGGGCAACTCATCAAGATTTGAAACATCAGCCTCTATGCAAACATACGCTAAGGAGCTTTTGTAATTGTGTTTTATCAAAGTGCATTTCAGATCCGACGCGTCAACAACGACCAGCGTCCCACACAGAATCACGAAAAATATTAACGACATCGCCGTATAAAGATCCCTCAGATTTTTCCTTACCGTACAGATCCTGCCTGGACTTAAATCCATAGATGCTTAAAGTAATCGCTGAATTCGAATGTCCAGGATACAATACGACCCACGCCTTTTTCTTCCTTGGCGTCTTTAAATGGCCGACGCTAATTTCAAATGCTTATACAACGTTTATTCCGATTCCAAGGTTCCTCCGCTTCTCCTAACCAGTCACTGTTCCAATTGACACGCACTACTTTACTCCCACTGTCATTTTCCTCGTGGCAGCGTCTCCCACGATGCCATTGATAATCGATGACATTACCAAGACTTCTTTTTCCACGCAATTAATCCAGCCGCTTGCCAGCAGTCAGAGGATTCAGCCTAATAAAGCCAACCGTCGGCTGCTCGGTCGTTCCGCCGTTCCGCCGTTCCGCTCCTGAAACTGTTCCAGATCGATGCGACGGTAACGAAGCTTCCTTTCTTTTCCTACTGTACCGATCGAGATTGCACTTTTTCTTTGGGTAGTTTGTCATGCTACTGGAACGAGGGCGGAGTAGATAAAAAGCAAGGCATGCCGTGAGGGGGCTGGATGAGGTCGAAAAAATAATTAGGTCAAGCGCGTTCGTTACGGTTGAACTTTTACGTGACGATACCGAGAGGAATCGACGGAATTTCTGTGGCGGATAAACAAAAAATCTATAAAAGATAATTTGACGTTATTGAGGCTGTTGTTGCAGTACTTCGAAGTCGCGTGGGCGACTGTCTTTATTAGTGATAATTGTGTGATTTTTTTTTTAAAGCAGCATAGAACTAGATTAATGAATTTGGGATTTTTGTTTTTACACGATCAATCTGATTCTCTGCTTAATAAAAATATTCAGGCAAAGGTAACAACTTTGACAGCTATGAGCCGTGTCAACTTACGTACGACAACGCGGCAACGTTGCAAACTTTGTCGCCGGTCTGCCAGATTATTACGCGTACATAACCTCAATGCTTGAAAGACGATCGAGCAGCCTCGACGTAATTTCTAGCTCTTATTCGCTATCGCAAGAATTACATCCTAATCTAATATTAATTTGTATCTCGAATATATAAATATTTTCGTTGCATCCTCTCATTCAACGATCAAAAACTGGTACAGGGTCAACAGATCATGCGCATGCGCGATACGCGTCAGCTGATACGTGCAAGGTTGCCAAACTGCTGCTCGAGTACAACTTTAATTCCCGTCTTGTCGAATTTGCCGAATAAAAATTTGAAATTCATCACCATACAGTAAAATCAATAATTTTGAGCTTTCATCGACATTTTCCGAAATTTTCATTGCATCGATTAATCAGTGTTTCGTTCGTTGCTCTAATTTTGAGATATACAAATTTTGGCATAGTCAAATAATGGGCACTAATTTCGTTCAGCGTCGAAGCTTATACTTGCCATGTAAAATTACCAAAATTTACCTTCGTAAAAAAAAGTTTAAAAAATTTCTAAACTTCACAGAAATATCATAGAAAACTTGACCTATCCTTTATCCTATTTTGACCAGCCTATCTGAACTTGCCATAAATGAAAAAAAAAATCACCTTAAAATTATATTATAACAGCAGTTCGCATTATGACGTAAAATTGAGAAGCGCAAAGGATACCAACTTGATAAAAAAAAAAACCATGTGACGTACATACGATCTTGGAGGTTACGCGTCAGTGGAGTAAAGAAAGCACGAAGACACGATGAGAATGAGGGAATACGTAGAAATGAAACTAATGACAAAATTTCAATGCGTAATGGAGCACATCCTGTATTATCGTAAAAATACTGTAATTAACTATTTATCGTAATTATTGAAACTGACAGTTGGTTAAGATGTTATCACTGTTTTTATTTATTACAGAACGTTTCCACGATCCAATCTGATTCTTGTCGTGTGCACAAGCGAACAATGGATAAAATACCTGGACGATTCTTGGCCTGTGATTAGGGACGTTCGAATAGAGCGGATTGACGTAACCAAAAAGGAGCGGAGGACGAGCCGAACGAGAGGAGCGACTGATGGCGCTCGAGTAAGCTGACAATTCGCCGGCGTACGTTATATAAATGCGTAAAGCCAAGGTCACGGTTGCTCCTGCCCCACTGCTGCTATTATTAGCTCGTCGCAGTACCTTTCGCAGAAAATCTACGGCGCAAAATAGAGCTTACGTCTGGTGGCTAACGGGTGCAACCGAGGATTTAGGCCAGTTACATTAGTATTTCTTTTATGGTGTATTTTATAAAAAAAAAAAATTTATCGGGAAACATTTGACGATTCGCTGGAAAGATATCGATTTTAGGGTCTAGTTCACTGGTCAGTCAGTGGCTCTGTGTATACAGGATATCATACCTGTAACGGGGTCGTCGTGACGTCATCATATTCTTTGAGGCATTTTCGTGCCGAATTTAACCCAATATTGGCACGTATAATTCATTGATGTATCTTCTAATAATATTGGAACGATACTTTCCTTTATGATGCATTTTAGTCATGCTTGTACGTATTGGAATAATTTATTTTTATGATTTTGCACCTTTGAACAGTCATGTATTTTTTCATATACATAATTATATTGATTATAATTCTTGATGAAAGTTAAATTTATACATCGGACTGCTGATTTAGTGGACAGTGTCTTTGGCGGAGATAAGGAATATTTAGACTTATGAAAAAGGGAATAAAAAGTTCAAAAGGGGATTGGTAGCTGTAAAAAAAATGCAAATAAAATATATATGTACATGAGTCATCTTACAAATGTTAATAGTATGAGCAAAGTTAGAATACCAGAGGGTACAAAATATTGAAAATAAAAATATAGCTAGAAACCAAAATACTGATGTAGTAATAGCCGTGTCCGTTATATAAAAAATGTACAAAAAGATGTATAGTCTGAAACGCGTATAGCGTAAGTAAAAAAAAGTATCTTGAAAACGAAACCCAGGAATAAACAACGTTATAAAAAAAAAAAAAACTAAACAATTTTGTAGTCTTTTCTGTGTGCAAAAGGAATAATAGAAAAATTATTTTAACATCAAAAAGAATTTAACTGACTTATAATTTAAGATATAATATTGCGTGTTTGTTGCGCAGGTCAATTTATGGGTATTTTGAAGAAACGTGTAGCTGTTTTCAAGACGGTAGGTACCAACGTTAAAATTGATATTTGTGAATTGAACTTGAAAAAAATGTGTACAGTTCGATTGTCTAGGTTGCTCTGCTGTTGATTAAGCAATAATGAAAAGCTAAAATCGGGATAGAGATTTAGACCCGTATTCAGAACTCGCCCTTAAGGTCACTAACAGTGTCACTGTTGGTTAAAAGTGATTGGCGCCGAGTTTTTAGCGACCGTATTCAGAACTTACTTTTAATCCGCTTTTAGGTAGCGAACGCGCTGCTAACAGGGAAGCAACGTATGGTAACATGTACCTTAAACCGCGTTCGGAATGATTCGGGAAGACTCGGGCATACTCGATTATGTCCGGGAGTATTCGGCGGCATTCGTAAAGCACGAACTTGATATTTTGTGGAAATTGCAGCCATCTTTGAAATTTGAAATTCAACAACTTCCATTCGTCAAGGCAATTTCTATTAATATTCAATTGATACGTCAAAAACGTATAAATGTAGTAGATATAAAACTATTATAAGAGACAAGCATCGGATGAAAATGACAAAAATAAAAGGCCGTAAATCGCCAGGGAACGAAAGCAGAATTTAACCGTCGAATAAAAAACAGAGTGAAACAAATAAATGCTATATTGCAAAAGAGTAAAAGAGAGCAATTAATGAAACAAATATAAAAAATGGCAGCGACTGGAATTAAGAGTAAATGAAAAGATATAAGGGCTGCATAGCAGTGATGGAAACTTACAGAAAAGAAGATTATTTCTTGATGTCGCAAGCGTCCGGGTGGTACTGGTGCATGTCGCCTGCCCTGTCAAGACTTTCCGGGCCCCATTTCACAATCAGTGAAATTTGCCGGGAAGATTTTGTGGAGGATGAAAATCCCCACGGAGCTGTTGGCCTCTGAGCTTTGAACACGACCGAAATGTCTAAGTATGACGTCACGCACGAAACGGATCACGTCTCTCTCGAAAAACTTGCGAATTTTCTTAATTTCGTTTCATTAGCTTCGCGAACTTCGTCGACCTCGACAATAACCTCAATCTGCTCCACCATATTTGAGCGACCTGTCACTTTAAACGCGTCCCTGGCCACATCTCCGAAGAGGGCGCTGTCAGTCCCAAGATGGCGCCTAACGGCGCGCTTTTTGAATGCTTAAAAGCAGTTCTGAATTCAGTCACCTTTAAGTTCACTAAAAAATACTTTAAAAACGCACCAAATGGCACTAAAAGCGATTCTCAATAAGGGCTAAAGTGTGCATGGTCATTTTATAAACGACTTCTACGCCATTGGATACTAATTACAAGATTCAATAATTTTTGTAAAAATATTCATTTAATTCTGAATCTTATCCATTAAAATTACCAGTAAGAATGACGTCAATCGTTGAAACTGCAGTGAGACGTACAAAAGTGTTTCTCCATTTACCAATTCAATCAGCAGGTACGTCGATTTCACTGATTTAATTGATAGAATTACACTGATTCCCATTATCATACTTATGACTGCGTTTTTCAGTGCCTATTAACTGAATGCCAGTGAATATCGACTAATTAATATTTAGAGACTAGATCATTAATAATTTCTTTTACTGAATAGCCAATTACCAGAACCGACCACCTCATCCAGGACCATGTATCAATATCCAAGTGTGCCTATCAGTATTCAGGCATGATCCAAGCAATGGTTAACAGTGTCGCTGACCTATACCTATTCCTCCACCACCTTGACGCACCTGTCCTCGACATTCCCATCTTCCCTCCGCGACACATGACAGTCGCTGGACATGCGACTGGCTTCCGAAATCGATTTTCGTCGAAAGGCTGTATACGTTAAAAAATTGAAGTACGGTAACTGCCAATCGGTCTTCATCGCACGTCCAATCTACACTGATCCTCCCAGTGACCATGACGAGGACGATGATGATGATCATCAACGTCCTCGTCGTTGTTGTCGTCGTCGTCGTCGAGCGAGCGTGTCCGAGTAACCGGATAACAGTCGAAGAGTGCGCAGTCTTGCACGAGCTGTCGGTGGGGAATCGCGCGCGAGTCCGAGTGCCTCCACATCTCTGGCTCAGCAGAATCAGCCACGTGAAACGAGCCATTTTGGTATCGTAACTACTGACAGATCATAAAGTTCCCATTAACCGAGGTCTGCAGTTCAGCCGAGGAAGGAGCCTGGACCTGCACAGTGATGTCAAACGTGGACCAGGTCTGAATGATCTCTGAAAGAAGATTTGAGACATCAGTGCCCCTGAGTGACCCAGGGAGGATCAATGGAGAACCTAATCTTCTACCATGGTGAGGACCAAGAAGAAGAGATGAAGAGAGATGTATAACCGTAGCAGTGAAAGTTCTTTGCTCCTTTGGGTGCTCCTGGTTCTGCTCACGTGGGACGGTTCGAGTACCAGCATCATGCCAGGTGGGTAGAATCGCAATGTGAGTTCTAGCGCGGAATGAAAATAATTGAAATTAATATAAGCGGTAGTAACTAATATGTAGTAACCATAAGGCGCAGCTGGATGGAATGCGTAAATTGGTTGAAACTACCAGGAACGGTACTGCGAACCCAAGGAATGTAGTAAACGCAATGAGTAAATCAATAGAAATAAAAGGGAACGATCAGAATGCGTGGAAGGAGGAAGGAGCATTGAGGTATTTGGAGCGCGTCCAGGTGGAGGTGCACCCACCGCGTCCTGGACGATGCGGTCGTCGACGTCGTTACGGGTCTTACAAGGGGATTCGACGCGTTACCTAACGGCAGGTCGCAAATCAAATTAGCCTAGCTTAGATCGACTTGGGTTAGAAGGTCACCCAGTTCGGGGAGAGCAAGGACAGGTCTCACTGTCCCTTCCTCCTGCTCCTCCTCCACGACCACGCGATACCTGTACCTTGTCTCCGTAGAATTCTGACGATGCATCCGTTTCGTGACGCACGCCATGTCTTCTGTCCTTCACGACTCTTTCCACGTTCGAGCTCCTTTCGGTTCTCCGAGTGTCGAAGAAGACGTTGTTATTCGCCTTACGTATCAGCTGTCCCACTTGGCCCACCCACTTGCATGACTGTCCCAAAGAATTTCACTAAGGTCTGCTGTACACGGAGCTTCGCTCGCAAGGGTGTCAGTGTCCGACGAAGAAAAATAATTCCACTAGGACTTCTAAGGCTCCAGATGTGTACCGGATGAGCGCGGCACGCGCCACCAGCTTTTTCTTTCTCATCCGAGTTCATCCCCTTTCAACTTTCTCCTCCTGATCTCTTTGGCTTTGTCTCAAGGCCCAGCTCGCGGCTTCCTGCTTCGTTTTTTCCAGGGCTTCTCGTTGGCCATAGTTATTTTAGCTCGGGACACTCTGCGAGCAGTGGGCACAGACAGCTGAAGGAGAGAAAGTAAAAAGAAGAAGCGTTAAAGGAATGAACCCTTCGAGAGGAAGCGATGAGGACAGAAGATTCACCATAGAGCAGAGTATGGATATAGAGTAAGGGAAAAGAGAGGAAGAAAGGCAGAGAGAAGCCAGAGCGAGAGCGTTCCGAGCCAAAGGTGGTGGAGATGGAAATAGAATGGAGAGAGAGAGAGAGAGAGAGAGAGAGAGAGAGCGAAAGGGAGTCACGTCGAGAGGTCACGTTCGAAATGGAATGGAATGGAACGGATTGGACAATGTCAGTTCGCGTTTAACTGCCGAATCGTACGCAACGAGTATGTACGTACGCGTTAGCGCCGATAAACGGTAAAGGAAGGCGAGGGGCCTCCGCGAGGCCTCCCTTCTTCTCTCTTCTTTCATTCTCTCTCTCTCTCTCTCTCCCTATCTTCCTCTTCCTCTATCCCATCACCTAACATTCGCCATAATTCTTAAACTCGCATTAATTATTTTTTTTCTACTCTCCTCCGATCCACTGCCTGCTCCTCCCTGTCATACGTGAAATTTCCTGTCATACGTGAAATTTCCTTTCATACGTGAAATTTCCTGTCATACGTGAAATTTTCTTTCATACGTGAAATTTCCTCTCATACGTGAAATTTCCTTGATACGTGCCGTGCGAACCTCTGTGCCCTCCTGCCGCCTCCTGGTGAGAACATACAGACTCCCCGTGGAGGATCTCGCCAATTCCGTCACATGGTGCTCCAGGTATCCGTACCGATGATCCGCACCTGCCATCCACCCGTAAGTTGCTAATTTCCTGCAATGATTTTGTGTCCAGTGCGATGCACGACAACAGACCCGTACACGGATGACGATTTTAAAACAATAAGAATCAGGATGACAGGTTACCCTGGGATATACATACGTACTCACGTAGTACACGACTTTTTACAAGGACGACTCCTGCAACGGTATCCCGCACTCGCACCTGTGCGTCCGCACGATCCAGCCAAGACGAACGCCCTCCATGGAGATCGTGATAACGATAAACACGGTGATAGGACACGCTCTAGCCGCGATCTGGCTCGCGCTCCCGGTACGATCGTGGGCTGATCCAGGCCGATCCAGTACCTCTGCGCCACCTACCTACCTACCTGACCGACTACATCGAACCATAACGTCCACGTATACACCTAGTGCAAGAAGTGTAGGCCGGCTACGAGAACGTCCTATCGCCGCCACTCCCTTACGCTCTATCTCTACGTACCTTTCAGGATCCACGATATATCCTGCCAATGAGATACCCACTGGTCCCAGTGCGTAAGATCCCAACGGCGATCCAGTCCACGTTTACTCTTTTAATCCTTATCATCGTTCGATTCCGTCGACGAATTGACTCCTCCGCTTCTGCCGCGAACGTCAGAACGTCCTCTCTGATCGGTTGAGAGAAACACAGGAGGGAGTCTCCTGGCGATGATCTAAGCGTCATTCACTCATTGTCAGTCCACAACAAAGATCACGATCCCTATTGTAATGATTGTTATACATAGTCTATCCGAGCACCTAATACAGACTTCAATGTATACGTAGGCTGGAATCGTTAAGGAAACGTTACGTAAGGTGCGCGCGCGCGCGCCCCTCGTACAGCTGGAGTATCCAAAAATACTTTTGTGTATTTGGTACTTGGGTCCTATTTAATACGTACTATAGTCAGTGTACGTATACTGGTACACGTGTCGCGCAAACGTGCGCGCTTGTTTATATGTGTATGAAATACAATCCGAGAAATAGCTGCACGATACGTAACGTGCACTGTATGTAAATTCACTTTGAGCTTCCCTCAACTGGAGTTCGTTGTCGACTGTCCGTACGTTTGCGGTATTCGGAGTATCTTTCACGAATGTCAATTGGTTATCCGCTAGGAGAAATCCAGGTAGGATTTCTTGAGGATGTTGGGAAGGGTAGAAGTGCATCGATGTGGCAGATTAAATATATACAATATAAATACGTATTATACCGTGTAAAGACGAACTAGACGCGTGGGATAGTTTTGAAATACCACGTAAACTTCTTTACCGACTGTGTTTCTCGTGGACGCCATTGTTATGCCCGTCGGTCAAAACAACATATAATTTAATTGGATTATTTCGTACTTCTGTTGGTCGATCGTTCCTTAAAAATCGTCGAATTTAATAGTCGTGATTTAGTGCGTGTCTGCAAGTGGCGAAATTGTTTAAATGTGTCAAGAGTCGTTAGCGATGGACGTCCTAGTCAAGTGTGAAGTTGACATTAAACATGGCGGATCTTTCGAGTACGAGCGTGCGTACAGGATATGTCTAACGCGCGAAACTCGGTAAGGATAATGAAATCCGGCGTCAGAATAACCTATTGCCAGCGGCATTGTGCTTTGTCGAAACGTTATGTCACTGTTGTCATTTGCGCGAGTTCTTTATCAATGATCTGGCACGCGTCCTCGATGACTTAACCTCTTAATGCAAACGTTCAACTTGCCTGATTAAACTTGTGTCATTTCGAGCAGACCCAGTGCAATCGCAGTGTTTGAATATTTTCTGTAGACTTTGTCCTTCTTTCCGTATCCCTTTTTCTACCCTTTCGCGTGCTTTTTAGTTCGGCAATGGAAATTTACGCCGGGCAAAACTTGGCCGTTTCTGTTTTATACGTTCGGAAAAGAACGCGTCACGCACTCAAGTAGTCGGGAACGAGTAACGAGCAATACTACTAGTGTTAGGTACGAGCCGGACGTGAATCTTTATTGTATTCTAACCTATAAGTACGATCGGAGTTCGACGAACCAGTTCAAGCTTGCCAAGGATCTCTCTTATGGATTGGAATACGTAGTGTCTGCCGCAATGCATTGGGAAAGTCAAGAAATCTTTATCGGAGAAACCCCTAACGAGAATAATTCTAGAAAATTGTACACAAGTAAGCAGATACAATCTTACGCGTGTCGATATATTCTGCAATTAGAGGTTATGAGGAACGTGAGAAATTTACGTGGATACTTAATATCGAATTTCTTTCCATAAATACGCGAGGAGCGAAGGGAACACGTATCTGTTTGGTAATCGTGCGATACGGAACTCGGCTATTCTTATCACCGCGATAGTCTTTATCTTTACAAGTGAAATTCCACTTTGTCTCAGACTTCAGCAAGTTTAACCCACAGACGTTTTGCGTCTCCAAGTGTCTAACGCGAAAAGTGAGGTTAGGACGGTGCGGTTAGACACTATATAATTCAGGACCGTTGCACCAGCTGAGGATATTTATGCCCATTTGATTTTTACTCATTTCTGTGAATCATCTTCGAGTGTTACGTGGGATTGAATAACCGTGTATGTTTATACAGTCGGTCCACGAGTGAAATATCTTAAAGTGACAGATAGGAACACGTGCGTTAATCCTGAGGAGTTCCCACAGTCAAATTTCTCTCAAATGCCAACGTTCGTTTGCCAAAAATTAAATAATAGTTTTCGAATTATTTACATTTCTCAGCAATACATTGGTACAGGCCGAATGAAAAATATATTATTTTTCCGTCTGTCAGTTTAAAGTATCCTGCTTGTGGACAAACTGAATTCTAGACGCGAAGTTTATTATTTAAGAAAGAAATCGGAACCGCGAGTGACCACGAGAGTTTTTCGAGCGTGCCCAACCGAGAAACGTGTATAATCTTTACATGTAATGTCCGTACATTTACAGGTTCTGCCCGTTACTGCTACTTTGTGAATAAAATCCATTCGCGAGCCGATCGTCTCCTGGACCTGAGTGCGTTTACAAGTAGCCGAGTGTTTCAAGTGACAAAGCAACGTGAACTGTTAGCAGTGAAGTTTTCGAAAATCAATACCCCGTTTGTGTCCACGTAAATAAAGTGCCACGTGCATCTGAAAAAGGACGTAAAGAGTCTAGAAGGAAAGAGAGAGAGAGAGAGAGAGTGAAAAAAAAACGAATAAAGTCAATTGGATTGTACCGTTCGGTCCAGGCAATTATTTTGGACAGCCATTCAGTCGAGAATGACGCGAGATGAGGACGCGTGACTCATTCGCGTTAATATCGAGACGCTTTACGTAAGAGCCTGCATAACGTAAAACGACGAGTGTTTCTTATTTTCTTCCGTAATTCCCACCGAGCGTCTCCGTCGCTTTGTACCTTTTCTCCTTCCATCGACCACTTGCTTGGGCATCTACCGTACTTGGCAGAGACTCGCGTGACGCTTCAGAATGTTACAACAATTCTTCGACGCCCTTGGAAAAAATTCGGTAAATTGTAAATTATGCTTTTATTGTATCCTTCGTTTATTTTCAGCCACTCGAGTGCACGTACATTATTCAGGCGTGCATGTGGTTGCGTACGATTCTTGTGGCATCGACTCGTTTATTACGATTTACCGTGACATCGTTTTATATGGCGTCCAGTCAGACAGGTAGAGCCAGGAGAGTGCAGTTACGGTTTACGCGATATGATGGTAGATATATCTGGATGCGTATAATGTATCAGGGAGAACACGTCAATAATGAGTGTACACAGTGTATATGCTAAGTCTCGTGGTTCTGATCCTTACTTGATATCTGGGGAGCGGACGGACAAAGTTAACGTTTGACAATGGATCCGTCGTTCTCCGTAGTCCTGGCTGCACGGTTCGTGCACGAAGGTCCTTCCATCAAATGCCCTTTTCGGCGCAACTTCAATGACCAAAAGTGAAATTGTCAATGTGTCGTGTGTTTCAGGGTCGGAGCGGAATGTCCGTAGGCCCGGGAGGGCAGACGCCGTATAAGCGCACCGCACGGCACGCTACCGTTAACGCAACGACAACTGCGAAAGCAATGTGAGTACAGGATAATACTTTGTTACCGACCGATACTTTATTTTAATTAGCCGAAGATTTTTGTCCTTGTCGGTCCAACAGTTTTTGTCGACCGTGGCGCCATCGCTGGGAGAATCCTCGTACTGCGGAAAGACGAGCGTTGCGAAAGATAAACGGGCTGCTTATCTTCAGTCAAACGATTAATTTTTAGTGACCAGTCGAGTCGCTCTTATGAAACAATTTTAACGCATTTATAGCGAGAGTAATAAATTATTTTATATATTCGGAGCGTCTTGCACGTATTTAGTTTTATTATAAAATTCCTAATGACAAAGTAATAATCATTTATCAAATTTATTAAAAAAACAGTCATTCTTAACTAGCAAATATCGAGATTCTTTCAACTTGGGGATATAGCTCAGTGGTAGAGCATTCGACTGCAGATCGAGAGGTCCCCGGTTCAAACCCGGGTGTCCCCTATAATTTTTTTTTTATTTTTTCAATTTCTATCATCATTGCTAATCGATATCTCGATTCAACCCTAATCACATATCCGTTCGATATACCTGCGAAAGTAATTTTTATAAATAAAATAAGACGATATCTGATTAAAAATAATAAAAAAAAATCTTAACCAAAGCCACATTACGAGAACGAAGAGTGAATTATCTGTCTCCTTTTCAATCTCTTAAATATTCATTCAACTCTTTCAAGCCGGTAAGGCCATTGACCCACAGTCAGCAATCGACCTGACCTCATCTATATTTCCCGAACGACACTGACGAATCCTCTTGGCGCGCTCATAGATAGATAAATTTTCTCAATCAAACGAATAGCTCAATTAGAACGATCGAGCGCGCCTCCAATAAATTTCACTTAATTTACAGCTCGAGACCAGCTCCAAAATCCACAGCGACGTACACAAAAAGACGGGATCCAGTAGCCTCGCTGTTTGCTCCTAGAAGAGCAGCAAACCGGAAGCTCCAATCAGAGAATCGATCGGAACAGGATAAAGCAAAGCTAAGAGTTCGGTACGTCCCTGTGCCCTGCGATGGTAATCCTTGATCTATTAATCATCAAACAAACACCCTATTACCTTACCGTTCTGTCAGCATAATCGAATTAAAATTCGATAGAGCCATCCAGAAGCACTTCAATCGAAGTACAATGCACCTATTGTGACGTACAATGAATCCATGTATTATTTTCATCCACGCCCATCCTCCCGAGACTACTCAAGTGTCACACACGAAGCCATAGACACACGCTGGATCGTCCAAGTGCACACGAGCACATGTGTCCGAATGACCGACTGGCTACGATGACTCGTGCGCGAAGGCATCGCTTGGGACAAGTTCAAGCAGGTCTATTAGGGTGCGCAGAAGACGTCTGCGCCGGTTCGCGATTTTACAGAACAGCCGTGATATTTAAAACGAGCAAGGAGCACAGACGTCCATTGATTGTCAACACGACGGGGTTACGTGTGGCAAGAATTTGGCACGGATCATCTGCTCCGTAAATCAGGGATCCACTGAGGTTGCTCGTTGGCACCGGGTCCCATCAGGTCGTAGACACCCGATTGATCGTACTGAGCCTTAACGTGCGATCGGACCCGTCGAAAAGCTTTGATAAAAAGAATCGACAGAGCGCCATTGTGGAATCGCGAGAAGAAGCAAATAGAGATTCATCGTTCACCGGGATGCTGTGGATGTTCTTTATGGTACTTGATCCGAGCGAAGAATGCTTGAACTCAGCTCGAAGAGTCTTGAGGTTAACAGATGGGTCTTGTGTTAGCAAAGCTTGTCTTCGCTTCTATTTATGTTCTTTATGTTTTTTTTTTCCACGCTTCTTCTTCTGCTACTTTGCTCGCGCCGTTGCCAAGATCCACCAGGGTGATCTGAAATTTATAAAGAACCGGAAGCGGAAGTGCCTGCGAGGAAGAGGAATTTGATGTCCGTGGAATCGTCGAGGAAGATCAAACTAGTTTTTCAAGAGTCTAGGATAACGATTCCCTTCGAGACGGATAGATAAGAGGGAACGTTAATCGCGACAGGGTTGTCAGATGTCACTGAAAAATTGGACAACCCGTTGTATGCGATTTGCCGTGCGTTTCGGTTGGCAGTACTGCAGGTGGGTCGAGGGACGGGGAAATAGACTCGTGACCATGTAAAACGGTGTCCGCCGAGTGACGACTGGAGCGAAAATATATTTTACGTCGTAATGCGTAAAGCAACTTCAGAAAATTATAATGGGAATTCGAGCGTTACTCCGGTCGGAGTTATCGTTACTTTAAATCCCCGGAGGCGGACCGTGACGATTCTTACGTTAGTAACGCTTACGAACGGAGAATCAACCGTTCGAGACCGGGCGACCCACTGACAAGAGTGCCGGACGCCGGCGACGCCGCCGACGCCGAGCGCCTACGAGAAGTCACGAGCGGCGGCAGCACTTCGTCCTGGCAGTTTGTCGCGAACGGTGCGAGCTGCCTACATACCCAGTGAATCAAAAGTACAGGCTTCGTCGACGTTATCGGTATCTGCCGATATTAACGTATTTTCATATCGATCATTTTCATTTGAAATCTACGTCATTCGCTTCTCATGGTATTTCTTTTTATCACCAGGTATATAACCTTCTAACTATATACCCTGTGTACGCTACTGGATCATCTGGACAGTCGATCAAGTACCGTGGAAAAACTCATCGGCACGTGGTGCTGTAAAGGTCGGTCGTTGGCTCGACTCTGACTTTTCGCGGTCGATTCCCTGTCAAGCTCGCTGAATGTAAACCAGCCTTTAATTGGCGGGTTCTCAAAGAAGAGCAAACGACCTCAATTGACTCTTCTCGAGGAGTCTCGAGGAAAATCGTGCAGAGAAGCGAACGTCCGCGTGCATCAAGGGACCGTTCCGCGTGTCGTGTAGTTACATGAAAACAGAGCGAAAGAGACGTGGAAGGGACGCTGGAGAAGAATAACGAATAAAGAGATTAAAAAAGAAGAATATGAAGATATGGAAGCGTGGATGACGTCATCGCGTTAAACTCACGGAGTCTCCTGCTTGCTCGGCTTAAAGTCGCATGCACAGCACGGTATTCGCGCGCGACAGTCGCGCCTTTAGCGGACAATGAAAACGCAGTCCGATTGCATTATTTGAATCGTCGCTGTGCGAACTGCGCGTCAAAGACTGCGGGAGGAATCGAATGAAAATGCATCGGGAGTCACGTGGAGGAAGTCAATGATATTTCGATAAAAGTAGTCGCTGCTTCCGACGCCTTCATGTAAATGAGCCCGAGACATTCCTCCTTGCAGTCGCAATATCAATTGACTCGTCCATCGTCAGGTACGCGTGGGCATTGTCGCTGACATAGAAAGATTCGTCATGCGTCTCTATTCGATCCTCGAAATTTACATTGGAATTTTGCGTAGCGACGCCTTCGCATACTACGCGCACGAAACGACTCGGCCGTATTTGTCGCTCGGACTCGGTTAAGTTCGGCTTCGTATGCTTCTTTTACTTCTGCGCTCCGTCCTCCTTGCGCCCAGACAGCGTAAGCAACCGTGCGGACGGTCGAAGCCGACGTCCACGGGCGTCTTTTTCTACGTAATCGGGTTCCTGCGAAATTCTTATCTCATTAACGTCCAAGACGATTACCGGTCGATTATCTCTCTTTGTGCTCAAGCCGAAGCTCTTCCTTCGCTTGAAAAAGGCCACGACGTGACTTTATTCAATAATTCTATTATCACTTTGATACCGGCTCGTGTACACGGTATACACGTATACGCGTCTATACGCGGATGATATCGCTGGTGTGGTTCAGCGAATATACATTGCGATAAGAATGCTGGCGTCGTCCGTGACGCTAGTGATAACACCTCGAAGGTGTCGTGTGTAAGGACTTGACGATTCATCTGAACACTTGACACACGCTGATCGTACCCAGTCGGAGATTTTTTATTTCCCGTTAATCCATTTGTCCTCTTGATGGATCATGGAGTCTCCGATTAGGTATCTGTTAGGCGATCCAGTACTGTAACTTTTGTACCGGGTCGGATCACTGGAATCACGTCGGGACGTGGATCGATCGCAGAACTCGTTATCGTGATTCTCGATTCGATCTTGAACTTTCCGCACGGACGAGCAATATCCTGGAATGATCCGGATGGATCTTTTCGTTGCTTGAGAAATCATTCGAGTGGCGCAGAGCAGGATGATCGGTCGCAGTGAGCTACTTGGGTTCTGATCTTGCTGCGTGAGACTGATGTACAAAAATTGACTAGAAAAGAGTACAGTGGTTGTTTTTTTCTTCATGATTGTCATCAATTGAGTACTTAGGTTAGGTAATCAACAGTACTTATCTTCAACAGTGCAATCAGCCAAGAACGGGATACTTAGTTTCCTTTGTCATGAAATTTTAGACTTGTTTTATAATTTTTACTTCTTTTTTTTTGTTTCATTCAGTTTTTTTTTTTTGCATCGGAGGAGATAGATTTGTGAACGCTCAAGTCGGTCGGAGGATTTCCTTATGGATTATCGGAAACCTAAGTACACTGGGACTCATTCGAGACCAGTCAGTGTGCCCGTTGCAAACGTTTGGATCACCGGGTAGTAACGAGCCATATGTCGACCGTATGAGAAAACTGGTCGGCCGGAGTCGTCTGCAGATTCCGTGGCCTCCTTACTCCTTAGTCCGCTTGAGGCCCCTTTATGGCTCCTTAACCAGGCCCATTTGTGTCGTCCCTTTCCAAAGTTTCCATCGTGACGTTTACACTCTCTAGTCCCATTTTTCAGATCTATTCTCACCGGGGAGCAATATCAGTCGACGGTTAACCGTGTGATAATTGGGCCTTACGGGCCCCCATTTATCTACCAGACTCACAGTAGTCAACGTTGAGGTATCGAGACGGTAAAACTTTGTCGAGGTCCACTTTCCAGATTCTCTCATCCACATTTAATCTTCGAGATCATCGCCGTCGGTCCTCCTCGCTCTTCCTCGGACATTGATCTGTGCATCCTCTTCCTTCATTCTCATGATCCTCCACCAGTGGTCACGGACCTAGTAAGCCTTTTGGACGTTGACACGAGCATCAGTCCCCGTTTTAAAAGACACGAGAGAGCTTGGGCCTCGCGTGTCCCTCTGGCGGATAGGGCCGAAATACTTTCCATGGCGCATTGGGCCACACGGAGAATGAGCCTGGCCTGGTCCGGGATCGAAGGGATCTTTAGGGTTTCAGAGGAATGGAGAAATGGCCGGCACGAGATGCCCGGAGCGTCTCTGGCGGGGAAAGGGAGAACTTCTGACAGGACAGTCCTGCTCCTTAAGAGATCTTTAGTGCTACGTATACCAGACATTGCTGGTCCTTTCTACTGGTAGTAAGTAGCTCTCTCTCTTTCTCTCTTTAGAAAGCGAGACTCTACCCATCTCCTTCCTTCTCTCTACCCTGCGAAACTCTTCAGCACTTTGTAGAGGAAGCCGAGTGCAGTCTCTCTGATTCTGCAGTTCTATGCCCGGTACCCCTACCAGCGGCAGGGAGCATACCGTGCAGTGGGCCTGAAGAAAGTGGTGGTGGCGAAGAGAAGGAGGAGTAGGAAAACCTCGGTGGGGTGGAGGGGGGGTCTTCGAGTCTACAGACTCGAAGTCGAACTCAGTAGCCGATGCACTGTCGTTTCGAACGCGTTGTACTGCGGCGTCCCTGCGAACGTCCTTGGCGTCCAGTCGAAAGGCCGCTGGAACATTCGCAGAGAGCAGGATCGTCGCCTTCCGTCTCTTGGCTCCTGGGCTGATCGTTCTCTAGATTATTGTTCAGAGGTCGTTAACTGTTACCGCCCCGGGTACCTCGTCCTCTGGCATCCCGTGACCCGTGACAGGGACCTCTTCTGCCGGATTCCTCGGCGAAGGACCTTGGAGCATGAAAGCTGTGAGATACGTGAACTCGTGACGGTGCTCGTGGACTCGAACGACGGTGAATCTTCTACTTGAATCTCGGCGTCTCACGAAAGTACCTTTGATCTCGGCGTTACGACCAGTTCCTGCCAAGGTGAAGCGTTCGAAAGGCGAGATCTTGTGTGCGCCGACTGGTGAAGGCTGTGGCGATGCGTGAGAACGAGCGAGATGCTGATACTATGTGGTCTCTGATGGATCGGAGCAAGAAGGACTGAGCTAGGAGTGCAGTTAGACCGAGGCATACCTCGTGGCAGAGACCACCGTCTGCCTGAGCTCCTCCTGCATCGTTGGTGCAACAAGTGGTCGGTGCAGCGCGTCAGCAAATAGTCAGAGGCTGCTAGTGAAATGGAATTTTTGAGCTGGAAGTTACTTACGCGTTATTCTTGTACTTGCTTTGTCAGTAGAACTGCCGTTTAGGCTTAGGTATAATCCTGATCAGTGTGCAGGGTCTGTACCTTAGCTCTGGTAGCTAGAAGTGGACTTGGACGCTGCTGTCAAGATCAGCCCAGTGTTTTTGAGGTGTCCCAGGCGCGCATCTGGACACCTCGTTAGATCCAGGAAGTGATACCAAGAGTCCAGTATGACTTTTATGTCGATGGAGACGTTATCAGTGATCCTATCATGAAGAACGAGTCGGTGCTCTGCAGTGATTGGTGGATCCCTGTGGTATCGGTGGCCGTAGGCCTGAATACGAGATTAAATGCGACTCGTGGTGCGCAAGGTGTTCTCAAGTGAGGAATGGAAAGAACGACGGGAATGTCGGTCAGCGGTGCTTGGAGATTGGTCATCCTCTGGACCAGTTGTATCCTGGGAAACGAAGGTTCCTAACTGTGCAGTGAACTCGGGCACCTCCTGGACCAGGTCTACCTGGAGACAGAACGTTACTCTGTTTAAAGTTCGTTTATCGTGATCTGGATTGATCGGTTAATCGATGGCGTGGACGTATGATTGCCAGTGACGATTATTAGTATCAGTATCAGCTTTGTGTCCGTGAACTATGACCCTTACGAGGGTCTATCAATTTTACAAGAGTATCGTATAGTCCTTAGAGCGACCATGATGAAGTTCAAATCGCTATTTCGCAGAGGACAGCCGAGCCATCCGCCTCAGCAGCAGCAGCAGCAAGCTCAGGTTGGCCTGAGGCAGGCATCGAGCGCTTCGTCGCTCGAAACTAAATCCGATAGTCTACCGCCTGCCTCGGGAACTTATCATCCCTCTGGGAAGGCTGCAGCCAAGGCCAACGCCAAGGGTCACGCGAAAGCTCCCTCCAAGAGTTCCGCCAGGATGCAGGAGCTCGAGCAGGAGCTTGAACTGTTGCGCAAGGAACGTGCCAGGCTCGAGACAAATTTACGAGAAACTGCGACGGACGTCGAGCGTCTCGACGAGCTTCGCAGGGAGCTCACTTCGCTGAAGGTAATTGCTTAATTCTTTGTAAATTTCATTGCCTAAACTTTCGTGTACGTCGTGCAAGGGAAAATGTCTTTTATTTGATTACACTTGTTACCTCTTTACACTCTTTACTTAGTTTCTCTGACCTTTCATCCTCGAATCTCGTTATTCCTTTACTGTGTTTTGCCTCCGCTTCGTCCCGGATTTACACTCTTTTTTCTTTATCTTCGTCCACCCTGTTTTGTAACTGCTACGTCCTCGACCTTCCGCGAATACCAATCGTACAGAACTTTCGTTGTGTTCAGTTGGGATACCTGGCGTATTTGTAATTGCAGTGCAGTATTAATACACGAGTATAGATTTTTCTTCACCTTAAACTGAATTATTGACTTGATTCTTGTTAAGATAACGGATAATTTCAATGAAAAGATAAGAGATGATACAACGTTTGTACAGGTTTCTTGTTGATGCTTTTGGAATTCGTACGTTGGGAACACTTTTCTGAATGACTTATTCTTTCTGCTGCCAAGGGAGGTTTTCTTTGGGAATTTTTTTTTTTTTGTATTTTTCTTTGGGCCAAATGGCGTTAATGGTTATCGCACAGTTTCGATCTGATTAACGACGCGAGTCCTTGTCCTTCTGGTAAAGTTTGCGTGAGGCTGTGTCCAGGTTTAAATAAAAGAGAAAAACATCCCAGAGGTGTCCGCATTGCGTAACGGGTCGCAGCCTGTCGAGGCCTCGAATTGCGAGAGATCGAAGTTACAGTTGGGAAGTTGGGAATGTTTACTAGCCAAGGAAGGTGGAGCGGTATTCTGAGAGCGTCCGAGCGTCCCGGGCGAGATGAAAAAACGTTACATCTCCTCGCCTACGGTAAAATAATTTCGCGTTGAGAAAAAAAAAACGTTCCGATTGCGCTTATTGAAATAGCGCGTATCCACGCAGAGGAGAAAATTTGTGATTGATATGAACGGCCAGATGTTTGCTGAAGGTGTAGACACGAACAGACGGTTTCGAGTATCAGGGCGAACCTAACCTCCCGCGCGTGACAGCTAGATTTATTTCCCGAGGCTAGACTTATCGAATTGCCTTGAACGGTGTAATTAAATTTCTCAGGAACTCGAGGATCTCGACTGCGTGGCGACCTGGGGGATATCGGTTTTCCGTAATTTGAGAGTCACAGCCGCGACTGGCGGACAGTGTGGTTAGGGACGGTTTTGACTGGGTGTTTTTGAAGCAACTCGATACGTTTTGTGGAATTCAAAGTCGTCAGTGGCGTGAAATTCTTTTCGTTGAGTAATTCCGGATTCTGTTTGGTTACATGCAGGAACAGCACAACGTGGAGTTGGAACGTCTCGCTGAGGAGAACGACACGTTGCGTGCTCGCCTTAGAGATGTGGCACATTCTCCTCTGTCGGATTCTGAGAAACAGCAGCTACTGCTTGATGCATCGAGACTTCATAATTCTGCACCTGCTTCTATCGCAATACCACAGGAAGATGGATCTATGGCGACTTCAAACACAGCACTGGATAGTCCACAATGCACAACACCGGATTGGGACAAGAGATCTTCCAGCTCTGTCTCTGAGGTTTCTGTTGCCTGTCTGCAAGACAGGATTTTACAGATGGAAGAAACACATTATTCTACTAACGAAGAGTTACAAGCAACTATTCAGGAGCTCAGCGATTTGCAGGTAGCTTGGTTTTTTTGATTTTTATTCAGTCGTAATGTATCATATCGAGAGACTTTAAGTGCATCAGAGATATTTTATCTTATAGGCACAATTAACTGAGCTTCAAGCAGATAACGAGAGGCTGACAGAAGAGAAAGGTGTGTTGTTGGAGTCGCTTTGTAGACAAACAGAGAAATTAGAAGATTCTCGATCAAAGGTGGATACACTGCAAGGACTTCTTTTACGGGAAGAGCAACCACAAGAATCACCACAAGGCTACAACACGGAGAGAGAACAGAAACTTGTGGATCTGCTTAAGGTAAGCATACGTCCAAGGCATTAAAAACTGTTACGATTCATGTGAATTTAGCCTGATCTTCCATATAAAAATATTCCAGAGTGCGCAAGAGGAACGCGAATCTTTACTTTCGAAGCAAGAGGAACTCACTTCAGAACTAAAAAGTTTGCGTGCTACAGCAGACGCCAGTGCAACAGAGACTGAACGTCTGACCAAACGAGTGCATCTTCTGGAATCGACAGTGGACGCAGCCAACGTGGAACGTAAACAGCTGGACCAGGAGCTAGCCGAAGCAAGACAAGAAGGTGCGAGTCGTAGCATCGAGATCAGCAGGCTGGCCACTCTTTTGGAGAATGCTCGCGCCAAAATCGAGGAACTCGAACAGTCCAGGCAGCTAGAGAGCAAGAGCGAAGCCGACGAACTCCTGGACGCTGCGCGACGTGAAAAGGATACTCTTGAGACACAAGCAGCGGCACTTCAGGAACAACTGGCGCGTTCGCACTGCGATCACGATCGTCTTCGAGATCAATATTCACAGCTACAGGAAGAGTACAAGGTCAGTCTAATTACGAGGATCGGCTTCACCACGGTAGGCCTGTTTTCTTTTTCACAAATTCTGTCCCTCTGTCCGATCAGGTGGCTCGAAATAACGCAAAGTCCGCGATCGATGATCTCGAGTACCGGCTGAATCAACTGAAGGAAGAGCGAATTTCTGTCAACTCGGAACTACAGCTGGTGCGGGATTCTCTGGCGGAGCTGCAGGCTCAGTGCCAACGTCACCTGGAGGACAAGCGCGAACTCAAGGCCGCCCTGAGCGAAGCTCAGAGGCGAGAACGCGACGCTCAGGCTCATAATTATGAACTGGATCGCGCCTTGGCCGAAGAGCGTAAATTGCGCCAGGAGGAGAGCACCGAGTGGAAGCAATTTCAGACTGATCTTTTGATGACCGTCAGGGTCGCCAATGACTTCAAGACTGAAGCGCAGAGTGAGTTGGAACGCGTCGTTATGGAGAATAAGGCCCAAAGAGACAAGCTCAGGGCTCTTGAGGCCCAACTCGACAAACTAAACAAAGGTGAGTCACTTTTTTTTTTTTTACATTTTTGACACCTGTCACGTGCATTCTGTGATATCAAGGTCACGGAATTAAATCAACCCGAAAATTTATTCCTGTAGTAGAGTAATCAATGATTTTTTGAATCGACACTGAATTTACCGTGATTGACATTTTTGAAATATAATCGCCTCCGTTTATTGAGGTCAAAAAGGATTTTTATTAATTTGACGCCTGATTTACATCAGGGGACTTGTTTATCTAAGATTAATTTGAATATTTTTTTTGACACTTCAATCACGGATTAGAGAGCAACACGAGCTCCACTGACAGGTCGTTCGACGAGATCAATACGTCTGACAGAATTTCGACAAACGGAGCCTTGAAACGCGGTCGTAGAATTTTGAAAATACGACCCGAGCCCAAGAAAATACTTTCGGAAGCAAATTTGTCCGATTCTATTGAACGAGTTTTCTATGGCGACGATATGTACAGTAAAGTGAGAAAAACATATCCGGTTCCGAAAACTAAGAGTCTCGATTTGAACCTTTCAATAAAATTAGAAAAAGAAATCAGTGAGTCGCCGATCCTGAAGGAGGCTGTACAGATCGCCGATAAATTAGAATCCGGCAGGGAAGTCGAACTTTCTCCATCCCTTGTCGTGGACTCGATAACCAATTCGGATGCTGGGACTTCGGATTCTTTGACTTCAAAAACGTATCCCGTGACAAGTTCAAAATACGAGGAAATCCAGATGTACGCGAACGTGAAGAAAGAAATTTTACAAAAACCCATATCGCTGGGGAATGAAAATATTTTGGAAAAATTCACGGACTCCAAGGATGCAAATTTGGAAAGCGACGTGCACGAGGATTATCCGAAATTGTATAAATCGGTTATTCCTAACTGGAGGATGCCGAATGCTGTTGAAAATCCAATTTTGAAGAACATTAAGGCAATTCAAAATACTGGAAAGGATTCCTATGGCATCAACATATCGAATAGCCATTTTTTTGTGCCAAAGAATTACGTATTTTCGGACAGCAGCTTTGCCATGGATGATCTGCGATTCGAGGTCGATCCAGCCATGAACAAATTGCTTAAGGAGAGTCGGGGACTCGATGGTAAAATTAATAACAGTATTTCGCTGCCAGATTTAATAGACAAAAGAAATTTTGAAAGCCAGGAACCATTGGAATACGACGAGCCTTTATACGCCGAAATAATTGGATGCAGTCCTAATAATAGTTTGAGCAGCGACAAAGGCAATTCGCTTGGTGACAATTTATATAGCACGATTCCTGAAATACCACCGTCGGTACCGAAGAGACCTTTGGTAATTAAAAAAATAGAAAAACCCGAAACGAAGAAAGACAAGAGACTGTTTCTAAAGAAAAAAGAGTCAAGACCAAGCAGCGAAATCGTTGATTCGCTTCTTGACGATCTGACATACCGATCAATTCCCAGGGCACCTAGAAAAGATGGCGATTGGTCAAGATCCTCCGGTTCACTGGAGGACCTGAGAACATACAATAGATACGGCATAAACAGAGAACCCGATAACGCGATAAAGTCCAACGATAAGAAAGAACCAGAAAGCGCGCGAAATTCAAATAACACTGAAGCAGCAACTTCAGCTCCTAAGGAGTCTGAAAGCTCGATTGTCGAAGGTAAAGAGTCTGGGAATAAATTCGATAAGATCATCAACGACGTCGAAGTACTGACTGCTACGCCGATAATGATAACAGATTCGGACAGTGCAGAAGATCCATCGAATTCGCAGAAGATCAAAATGGATCCGAGATCTAGAGAACCCGTGAAAGAGATTTCAATCCGGAATCCAAATCCAGATTTGATAATGGAGCCAAAAATGTTCTCGCTGAAAAGACCAGGACGCACTGTAGATCCCGTACCGTTACCTAGAAAATCTTTAAGTCCGTCACCGGAAGTGAGCCCAAAAAAATTGCCACTCCAGAAGCGTTTCACGGTGAGCCTAGTCCCGGAATCGGAATTACCAGAACCAGTGAAAACAAAGATTCGAGAAAGTCCAAGTGCCACGTTAGAGAGACGCAATTCTTACCCATCGTTCGTTTCATGCGAAAAGAACAAGGAATTACCTGCTGATGACTTGGACTCTAGAAATTCCATGTCTTCCCTGAACGATGACTCCCAATGTCCTAAATCAACGTCATCGACCGCTCGAACGTCCGCGTCCTCGTTCGCAGCACCAAGTGGAAAGCGAGTCGACTCCAAGGAAGGAATATACGGAAAGTTGCGTAAAAAGTCCGTGGCGGACGTTCAAAAGAAATTCGAGGAATTGTCAAAGAGTCGCGACAGCACTTTAACGTCCAATAGAAATTCTTCATCATCCGCCAGCAAACTGTCGACTAAGGAGTCAAGTTTTGCTGCGTCGTCCGAGCAATTGATTCAGCAGGACTTGCGCAAGCGAACCGACAGCGATTCGAATGAGGCAAAACGCACCAGGTTCCTGAGAGAGTCCAGTGTCCAGGAAGATTCTGTGGTCTTGCGTCACAAGAAATCACGGAGTTTCGACAGTGCAGAGTGTACCTCCTCGAGATCATCATCATCATCATCATCGAAGGACCCAGGTCAGCTTTCAAAGGTTCGACCAAGTTCCTTCGACGGTATAGAAGCCGTCGTTGTCGTTGAGTCTTACGTACCTGAAAACCAGGAGAAGCACTCAGAAATCCTACTGGACAGGAGCCGCGACTCCTTTAACGAGCGCCACTCTTCGCTGAGACGAAGATTCGAAACGATCCTGGAAGACGCGGAATTGCGACCGGACCGAGGTCTACGGGGACGCTCCACCTCGGTCAGGTTGCCTAGCGACCGTAAGTCGCGAGAATAATTGTTGCTTCGGTAGAGGGGCTCGGCCGGTCGAATTTTTGTGTGTCCTTTGCTCGAGCTAGAAGAAGAGAACTCAGCCATTACTTTCTTTTACTTCTACCCAGGTCCAACGTATTTGGGTTCACTTGTGCGTAAGCGTGCCTGGGCTATTGTGAATCCTTGTAAATGATTATGGACCAACCCACAATTTGTCTGATCCTTAGAGTTTTAAAATCCTCACGCTTTTAATGTATCGTCCAGTTGACAATGTACCTGCTTCCACGTTCTTGAGATTGGCTGGACTGATTCCTGATCTACCGTGAGTCACGAGGAGCGTCAGGAAGCTTCCTGGGACTTGGCTGGAGACGTAATTGTCAGCAAGAACAATAAATGCCTAATGTGTTCGTCGTTGGGAAGTGAGCAGCCTGCGTCATCGACCGTCCAGTCGATAAAATCGTCTTTTTAAATTTCCTCTAGAGATCTAAGCTTTGATCTAGCGCTTCCGGCTTTGATTTATATCTTGTAGTCGCTAGCGAAGCTCTTCATTGACTGTACTTTCTATTTGCAGCCAATCAGAAGAGCACCATGCCACCGCCAGCGCCAAGACCAGTCAGTACGCCGACGGAAACTCAGCAGAGCGTCCTTACCAGTGTCCAGCAGGAAATGGCGGCCCGACGTAAGGCAAATATTTCACGTCAGGATTCAAGACTCTCTGTCAAGTGTCTGATCGAGAGCATTGAGAATGCTACCAAGCAGGCTAAAGCTGGTAATGACGCTTTTTGCATACACGACGTTACTCTGCCTAGAAGTGTCGCCATCTGTTGGAAGTAGAGGGTCTGATTCTTTGTCCAGGTCCAGGAAGTCGGAGTAGCTCAACGTCCTCGCTGAACTCAATCGGTACGAACGACATTATATCACTCAAGGCACCACTCAGGGATCAGCAGCAGACTAACAATCTGATCTGCACCAGCAATCCTACGAATAACAACAAGACCCAGTCGTCGAACACCAGGAAGCCGCTGTCGGGTAATTTAACTGCACTAAGCCTGAAACTAGCATAAGTGCGTTACGCATGGTGCCACGTTCTTCTTGGATTGACGTATATGCTTTTAGTTAAAAAAAATATCTGCTTCCTAATTGCTTTTAGCAAAATCAATTTCCAATATTTACATGCAAGGCAGACACTGACAACTGTTAATTAATCTTGCCAGATGTCCTAGACAAATTTTTGCTTGCAACGCTCATGCGTTTTGGCTATTGAAAGAGAAGAAAAAAAAATGCTGTTAGAAAATGCACGCTTGCTCTGTCGATACACTAATATCGTAACGTCGATAATTTTTCTTTCAGCAAACGAGCGCCTTGTATAATTTGCATGCAACACGACCTTTTTCACTTGCCGCACGTTAATAAAACTTTTTGGTATATCCTTTTATCGCTGTCTCTCTCGCACGCACGCAGTTTACTCTAAATTCACTTTAAATCCATTAACCTAACCCGTTCGGCTAGATCCTCCTTGAAATATTATTCCCAAGAGTGTCCCCGGACATTGAAAGTCGTCCTAGGCTAAGACAAAGGAACTAGACGGCACCTGGTAGAACCTAAGAAAAATTGAGTCTCGCCGAGACGCGAAGGTAACAGAAACAGTCATTGTCCTTGCTGTCGGTAATGCAGAGACGAAGTCGGTTCCCGTGGTACTGAGTCCTGGCGAGCTACTGGATTCGGCGACACTGAACGCCAAAGCTATCGACTTCGTGAGACGCAACAGCGTGACGGATCTGTCCGAGCGCAAGGATCCACTCTGCGGTCTGGTGAAGAACGGCGGCTCCAAGAGGAACGCCCTCCTGAAGTGGTGCCAGAACAAGACAACCGGCTACAGGAACATCGACATCACCAACTTCAGTAGCTCGTGGAACGACGGTTTGGCACTTTGCGCCATTCTTCATTCTTACCTGCCAGATAAGGTGCCCTATGACTCCCTGACACCTAGCGAGAAACGCAGGAACTTCTCAATCGCATTTTCCGCTGCCGAAAGCGTCGGGATACCCACTACTCTGGTAGGTATCAGCGTCCCTAGTTACCTTCTAATAAAAGACAAATACTTCATCGTTCAGTTCTCACTTTTACCCAATTGTAGAACATCGGCGACATGTGCCAACTCGAGCGACCTGACTGGCAGCAGGTCATGACCTACGTAACGAGCATCTACAAGCACTTCGAGACCTAACCTGATCTTCGAAGTTCCGCTGAGTCGACGTCGTCGTCATCGATCGAGCCAAGGAGATACAACACGACCCGCCGAAATCCATTTTCCTTAACCCGCCCCAAGTCCCACCCTCTTCTCGAATTAATTCAAGCAAAAACAAGGCATCTAGTCAACCGAACTTTGCTGAGGATAGGAGTTTTTTTTTTCTTTTTTCTTTTCTCTTTCCTTTCTTTACGATACCAAGAGGATGACGAGGACTCGAATTTACCGCGAGCGAATAACCCAAGAACTCCAAAGCCTGTGCTGGCTGGGAGGGGCGTTTCCTCGTGTTGTTTTTCTTACTCGTTTATCAACCCCTCCTTAGTTTTATCTTGTCCGCCCCAGTTTTCTTTTTTCTACTCTTCTCTGTATGTACATATAACTACTAAGAAGCCTGAGACTTTCAGCGATACGAAGGAGAGCGATACGTCAAAAGGTATTGCTTTTCTAATGAGACTGAACACACACACACACACACACACGGCTACGAGTAACTTGTACACAGGACACGTACACACGTACACACAGACATATACTATACGAATTTACGTATATGATGTACTAATAACAATAATAATATAATATTAATGAAACGCAGAGACGGGTGTGAGGGAGAAGGGGAAGAAGCACAAAGAGAGAGAGAGAGAAGAATGTGTACGTTTTAAGACAGAGTGATACGAATGAAAGAAAAATAGAAAGAATGGAGAACAAAGAAAAATCACGTGACGGATAAATGGCGGAGAACGAGAGAGAGAGAGAGAGAGAGAAGAGAAATGGCCGCGAAAAACTGTCCACCCGATTAAACACTACGTCAGACGCTAAAATATTTGTTGCTCGTGCATTTAACTGAAATTTAAAAAGAAAAAAGTGCATTTACAAAGGACGATTATAGAGGCGGAGCTTGTGCTTTTGCGTGCGAGGATGTATTAACTATTAATTAACTAATAACGTAATTAGTAATAGCGAAAGGGGGAGATCAAGACGTTTTTTGAGTGTTTGCGTTCCTCGTACTATGAGTATTTTTGTACGTGTATTATTTTTCGATGAAACTTTTGTGTAAGTTGCACGTTGTGTATAGAGAGAGAAGGAGGAGACGAAGATGAGACAAAAGAAAAGAAATAATACGCCTTAATTTAAGAAAAAAAAGAAAAATCTTTAATTTATTGCATTCTTACGCGTTCAGTGTATCAATCGTGAATCGTGTTGAATCTTTCATCCTCACCCATAACCTCTTTCACCCCGCACACCATTTATCCCATCATAATCACTTTGTCTCTTTTTTTTTAATCGTTTCATTTCATACTCTTAGACTTTTCTTTTCTTTTATTATTCTTGATTTCGTATTCACCCCTTCCACTGTCTTTCGTTTTACCGCAAATCCTTAGAAATTCGGACGAAAGAAGGAAGAGCGAATTCAGATTGAATTCTCTGTGATATAACGATATACGTATGTAGACCGCATCCTCCCCGCAAAAATAGAAGAAAGCAAATACGCGTTATCGTTATGGCTCTTACGATTGCTGCTACTACTATTATTATTATTGCGAATAATTATCACGAATCATCGTAATTGTGCTATCATTGTGGACAATACCGGGCCGAATGACGTGAAACAATAAAACTTACCTAACGTATGGAGACTCGTACTATTTTGGTATCTTATTTTGTGGCCATTTGACGCGGGGATTAGGTTATGTGGTATATCGATATGATTAACCTTTTTAACGGATATCACCACGCCTTTCCTCCTGACGATACGTATCGCGTCGCTTCGTTAGGGTCGATTAAGAATCAACGAGCCGGTTAATAAAATTTGAACGAGATCACGTGCATCCGTTGTGCGAGGCTACGAGTCATTGGGTTGGAGAGTTCGAGGGGGCTTTTTCTTGTTTTCTTCTGGTGGAAGGCGGGATTTATGAACGCGTAATGGTCACAATTAATTAACGAAGGGAACTTTGTTCGCATTAATAAAATTTATTGAACCTTCGACGTCTATACGATTCTGGCATTTTAGACGTATTTTGTCTTATCGTTCTTACATGACGTATGATTGGCTATATACAAATTAGGTTTGAATATCCTGTGGATATTCTCGTCCTGGCTCTTGAACAATTAGTGACGGAAATTACAGAGTGTCAGGATGATTACTCTTCTGGTTGAAGCGTTCGTAGTCGAAGATGCTTCGACTGTTTCCTGGTCAGTCACGTCTCATTCACGTCGAGTTTATCCTGATCCTTTTCGCCCGAGTAATACTCGTTGGCTGGCTCCACCATTTTGTCTGTGTCCTGGGTATTTTGCCGGGAGTCTGGGTCTGGCTCGGGTTGTCTGTCTTCTTCTGGAGGTAATGCGTCGCAAGGCACGTCTTGCATTTGTACGCTTGGGGAATGCTGGACCATCTTTAAGTTGTCGTAGACATGCCTTGTGATTGCTTCGAGGTACTGTTTGCTGTTGGCATTGTCTTGACGGGTTACTACTTCTGGGTGCAAGGTGAAGTCTGGTGCGAAGTACTCCAGGTATTCTGTGTACGGTAGTTCATTGCTTATTTGTTCGTCTACCAATAGGGATGTCTCATAAGTCCAGCATCGAGCGACGTTTCTTAATGTGTAACCACCGCCACCTACTGCTAGGAGAGGCACATTTAAGTCTCTGACAAACTTGACGCATTCACCGTGTCCCTTGGTACTTAGACTGAAGCATCCTAAACGATCGTTGGCTAGGGAATCTGCTCCACATTGCAAAACTATCGCTGTAGGCTGGAAGAACTCCATCACGTGGGATATTACAGGCTTGAACACTTGGACATAGGACTGATCGTCGATACCTTCCTTTAGGGGTACATTTACAGAATAGTAACGACCGCTCTCTGCTCCAATTTCATACATGTCACCAGTTCCTGGGAAGAAGTAGTTGCCGTATTTGTGGAAGGAGACAGTCATTACTCGGTCTGTTAGATAAAAAGCCTCTTGAACTCCATCTCCGTGATGTACATCGATATCAATGTATAGGACTCGAGCATGGTATTTGAGCAATTCCAAGATAGCTATGACGATATCATTTATGTAACAAAAACCTGAAGCTTCAAACTTCTTAGCGTGATGCAGTCCACCACTCCAGTTAACTGCAATGTCACAGCAATTATTATTCAGCTTGGTGGCACCTTCGAGAGAAGCTCCAGTGTACATGGAACAGAAGTCGAAGAGACCCTCGAACACTGGACAGTCATCTCCAACGTTGAAATGACTGAGATACTTGGTGTAACCCTGTAGATTCTGAGGTGTCACTCGTTGTAAAAAATCCACATACTCATCCGAATGGAACCGGCACATATCGTGTGTACTGGCCCTGTATGGCCTATATATTTGCATCTTTTTGTGGAGTCCATAATTAAGAACAAGACTATGAATAACAGAGAGTCTGTGAGGTTTCATAGGATGTCCAGGTCCATAATGAAAGTTTCCTACGTCAGGATTATAGAAATACGAGACTTTCTTGTTGTAACTCATGTTGAGGTTAGCCTCGTAAATTATCGTAAATCCGAAATTAATGAAGCCTTTCACAAATTCTTATAGCTCTGAAAACTCTCACAACATCCCACTCTTCGCACCATCCGTAATCCAAGTGCAGCACGTCAACAAATCTGACACTTAACTTTATCAAACATTCGTTTAGCAAACACAAATCTCCCGTAAAGCGTCATTGCGCAGCTAGTTCGGTCTCTCGCCGACAGAGGGAAACCCATACGTAATTAAAGTATATTTTTCACACTCAGCTCGCATCCGTTTTTATTAGCCAGTCCGGTCAGTACAGCCTAGAAAAAGATATCCGGCAAAAAGGCTAATGACAAAAAAACCCTGAGATCATTAATTAACCTTCATTTCCCAATGGCGCTCAAACAGTTTAGAAAATTTCGCTACACGCTTAAAATTAGCATGGAAGCATCTCCGCCGTTAAGTCGAGGCGCGATTAAAAAAATAAATCGCAAACGTCGAGCAAAGATATATAACGAGCATTAAATTAGCCCATTTTGTAACACGTACACAGTCGTTCGGCAAGCAACGTAAAACCGAAGGCAATGCAGACGCTCGAAACGGTAAACGGGTGAGAGGTAAAGCGACTTCGGTACAAATATAAATAAACCCGCGAATACAAGAACAAGACAGAAGATTATGTAAGAGGATAAAGAATCACATAAAAGACTGTGGAGAATGAATAAAACAAAGTGAATACGTTAAGACCGGAGTCCTATCCTCGTGTTTTTATGTATATAAGCATACTACACGTACATGTATATTTACGTTAATTTTATCTGAACAGCGTTCCTGTATCCGAGCTTCTCTCTCTCTCTCTCTCTCTCTCTCTCTCTCTCTCTCTCGTAGCAAAATGGATACTAACGCATGACGTTAAGCGGACTTAACTTTCCTGTCGTCAGGAGAAGAGAGAAGAGGAGAAGAAGAGAAGAGAGAAGGGGAGAAGAGAGAAAGAGGATAAGAGAGAATAGAAGCAGAGAGAAGAAGAGAAGAGATATACCGCTTTGCATAATTCCCGCCGCGAACGAGTATCGAGTGACGTACAATTTGATCGACTCTGAAACGTTTAAATAAACAAAAAGTCAAAACAGTTAGGCATCACGGTACTAATGCTATAGTACATACATAATAACATGAGGAATCGGTATAGCATATACGTTACAACTGTTACGATAGAGAGGAATTTCTAATCCACTTGTAAGATCATTAGACAGCTCAACAGCCGCGACATTATTTAGTAAATTTCGCTCTCGCGCCAACTGGTCGACATCCGGACTTCTGCGACTCTTTCGATTTCTCAGTCGGTCGAACCGTGTCGTGGATTTTAAAAAATGCACGATGCCTGAAACTTGTTGGCTGTCACGGCAAACAGATGATTCCAGGATACGAAGCGTTTCATTTTGCGTGCACAGAACGAAAGGAAAGTTTCTCCGTCGAAACGGAGATTTGTCGATTATTTCGATTTGTCTTTTTTATTATTATTTGTTTCTTTTTTTTACTTACAAAAATTCTTGTACCGACTGTACTTTCGTATAATCCGTACAGTAGTTCCTCTTTCCGCCGCAACGCGTGTTAAATGTCTACAGACTATAGTACATTTATCTTGCGTTACAGATACTGCGTTTGTCTTGGAAAAATAAAGTATAACTTAAGGAGGGTGGAGCTGCAGTATTTCAAATATTTCAACGTGACTAACGAGCGTCATGTTTGCGAAGACAAAATACAGATTCAGAAGTTTAAAAAAAAAGTTGGATTCTCGAGATTTATGCTACTGAATATTATTTTTGGTAACTGATTCTAGAGTTGGCACTTTGATGATTATGAACAATTTTTGACCTAATAAGGCATTTCTTTTTTTTTTTTTTCTTTAAGATAGTTTAAACATTAAAGTGAACATATACATATAATTTTTTTTTGTCAAAAAGCTTAAAAAAAACCGTTGGATTTTCGGTATATATTCTATTGAACTATTGCTTTTGGTAACTGATTCTAGAATTGACACTTTGATGATTATGAAAA
>JARQSV010000643.1:893398-908223 GCA_030142285.1 Calameuta idolon
CCACTGTAAGTCCATCGGTCAGCAAATAAAGTTGTCAGTAAAAAAAAATTGAAATTGTTATGGAATCCTACATTATTGTAACGGCACAGCACATACATTACCCATATAAATATTAACATACCGGTTGATCAAGTCTGTGAGGTCTTGAACGTCCATTTAAAAAGGGCATAACTAATAATACAATGAACTTTGACCCTAAAGCCAGAATCGACGTGATCCATTACTTAACTAAGATAAAAAAAAAATCCTGAAACGGTTTCCTCAATAATTTTCAATTCTTTTCTCATCGATTGGCCATTCTTTAAATTTTTCTCGAACGCCTCTCTCTCTCTCTCTCTCGGAGAGAAAGTATCACAGCAACGTAAAACGACGAAGAGAGGAACCGGTGCGAGTGCGTGATTAATGCGTGCGACCTTGACAGGTCATTGCACCTGGAATACACGAAGCCACGTAAGCGCGAAGCGTATCATGCGCGCTTTGTGAGAAAAAAGAAAAAAAGAAAAAGATAAAGGTACCAACATAGGAGAAATAATCTTTAGCCAAGCACGAGAAGTATCCCGTATATTCTCTCTATACGGTCTACGTGTTGGTTCTTCTGCTCCTCCTATCTACGTGCCTGATGGTCTTTTCTTCTTCTGGCCTCCTTTTTCCTCTTCTTCCTCTCTTTCCTTTTCTTCCTCCCCGGTCATCTCCTCTTCCTGTACCCTCCCCTCTTTCCGTGCTCTCTGCAGACTTGACACTTGGCCAACCTAAAACGACTCAGGAGGACCAGCTCCTTGTCCTTGGTAGATCAAACGCAATCGTGCGTGCCTGCCTTAAGACGCGCGAACGTACTTGGACGTCTGCGCTGCTATTTTATTCCACTTACGTATGTACTTGGAGATGCGTGCTTTGCCGGTAAAACAGAGTGAGCAACAGAAAGGCGACATGGGCAGTAACGTCCTAGACATTATTTTTACTTCTTGACACTGAAGGAACGTTCTAACAAAGTATCCATCCGCAACAGGCTCGTTAGATTCTGTAGATAAAAGTTCAATTATCATCTGTGCCTCTAGAGTGGATAATTCTGAATTTACATTAAAAATCTAAGAACCGCACGAATCATCGAATCAGAAGATAATTAGAGGTGATCAGGGACAATTGAAACTTGGTAAATCGTATTTGGACTTTGTGGATGCTCCTTAGATCTTCAAAGTCGACGACGGCTCTTGGCACTTCTGGTACCCGTGGAGGAGGAAGAGGAGGACCAGGAGGATGATCAGAGGCTGGTGGAGCAAGACGAGGTCCCGATCGAAAGTCCAGGTCTGAAAGAGAAAGGAGATGATGAGTATAGGAGGGATGACCTTTAGTCGTTGCGAAAGCTAAGGGTGGTGCTGAACTTAAACGCTGGAGGTGGCGAAGGAAAACATATTTGATAGCCAAGGCCAGGTGATATCAGGGGATTGATAAGGACTTGTTCCACGCGTAATCAAGTCTACTTGGTCATACATGAGATACGATCATGTAGAATTTATGTCAGACCATGAAAAATGAGATCCCATGAAATTCTCGCATTTGACTATCGATCGATTATACCTGTATCGATATAAAATGATGCCTGACCACTTTTTATCAAGATCCTGATGTCCCAAGGCATTCTTGAAATATGAACCGGTAGGCTGCCTGCTTGTTTACTTGATCAAAACCTGGACCTCGTACGGAATCATCATCAGCGATTTCTCCGTCTCAGCCGTCCGCTATGCAGACGATTTCTATTGGATCAATACATACGGGATTAGATCCTTTTACTCACGGGTGACGATCGCTCTCGATAATTTCGCCTATCGATCACTCGGAGACTCAGTGAATCCATATTCAACAGTTAAAATTTATACCGGGTGCTCGATGCGGTTTTAGAAAATATTAAATTTCATCCCACATGCAAATTCGCCATAAGGTTCCTGAACCTTGATGAAAATGTAAAACCAGGACTTCGTCTTGATGAAGGATACAATTAATAAGATAAAAAGAAATAAAAAGAATCCAATAAAGGTACAGGACCCTGAGACACAAAACTTGGTGAAGATAATGAAGAATGGCGGCTATCGTAATATTATGGATAATATAATGTAGCAGTGGGACGTAGTACTGGCAAGCATAAAAGTGCAGGATGGGTAGGTAATTGGGCAGAGCAGCGACGAGGAAGCAAGTAGGTAGGTAGGTTGGTCGGTTAGTTGGCTGTACTCGTTATTTAGCGATAACGAGCACGCAAACGCGCGAGTTGCACTCGTAGATTCACCTTGAAGAGTAGTCCGAGTATATCAGACTAATTTGTACGATCTGTGCCAAGTACTTGCAAGAGTAACGTTCCTCGGTATCTGGAACAATCCTGATCTTGCTCTGACCAGTCCCGGTGTTTACCTGCGGTACAAAAGGCTGATTTAATGGAAAGCAAAAATGGTCAGGGACAGTTGCTATTTAATTACCCAGATAGAAAACTCTCTAAAGGGAGATCGACCTTGGTTCATCATGATCCTCAATTATTTTTCTTCCTTTTATACCTACTGATCGAGTTCTCGCGCGTTCCAAAAGATACTCATATACAGATGTAGCACGTACGTTGGGCCCATTCGCGCTAATAGGGTAAAATCGCGCAGGACCCCGTTGGAAGGAGGTCGCGACGCACCAGAGGCAAAGACGTCGCGGCGTGAACGTAGACGCCAACCCGAGAACGTTCCAAGGATCCCGGGCGTCGTACGGTCATTTAGAGCCTAACGATCCTAAACGAACTGACTCATGACAAGTGGTTAGTGATCTCTTGCGCAACTTCAGGCACAGCGACTTAGGTCCTCGGATCACTGGTAAACGTCGTCCGTGGCTTTAGCGTTGCGTCGAGAAGTCCGGCAATCGCCCAACGACACTCTGCGCTGTAACCTGAAAATCGTTCGAAATAGAATTCAGTTCACTTTCGCTTGTGTCCTCGAAATCGCGTTACGTTACCTGATTGTCCTGATTGGGTTCCCTATCGCGCCTGCCTACCGTATCACGGAGTTTATTACAGGCTACGTCACTTCCGTCACCTTCATCGTCTCCATTACCTTGTGCCACCTTCCGCCCGTGCGCTTCACGAGGCTTTATTGCTGTCAGCGCGACGCTGTTAGGTTAGGTTAGGTAATTACGGGTATGCGGGACGCTTCTGTACTTAAAGTACCAGAAGCACATAACCTCAAAGCGAAAGAAAATTCTAACGTACTCACCCAAGAGCCGAGGCAGCGATCATTATTGTTTCATCTGGTAGTAATGGCCGGTGGCATCGTAAATAAATATCTCAACGGACTCCGTTTGCTTCGAATTGCTTATGAGACTCCCGATAGGGGAATAAACGCAATTCGTTACGCACATTGAGGCAGGCGTGATGTCGACTCGTTTGCGTGGCTGCGAGGATTGGCCAGGGAGTTCTTGAACGGTAGATAAACGAGCACCAGGATATCCCTTTGGCCGCTGTCGAGAAGCACCGCGCAGCACTAGGAGGTTAGGAGAGCGTTATGGCCAGCGCACATGTAGCTACTTTGTTGCACTCGTGGCCAATTTCTTCGCCATCGTATAAAATTTATCCTGCGGTTAAATTCCTAAAACGTGAAAATTGTTGGTTAGCTGAGGATTTTATCCTGCGGATAAATTTTGATCCGACGGTAAAGAAGAAATTGGCCATCAAAAATTTCGACGTCTTACGCCCAATTTCTTCGCCTTCTTATAAAATTTATCCTACGGATAAATCCCCGGCTGACCAATAATTTTCTTCTAAGTTCATCCGCAGGATCACTTTTATCCCGAGGTGAAGAAATTACCTATCAATCGGTCCGCCATTGTTGGCTACGGAATTTCGTTACCACGCGCAAAGACATACGCGACGCGTGTACAAAGAAGCTAGAACGAAATAATAAATAAATTAGCCTTAGAAAAGCCTAATTACATCTGTACACACTTTGTCCTTCGACGACGCCTGTGGTTCTTTGAAAATCCGCTGAGCGTCGTTTCGGCCTCAGGTTCTCATGTCACCTTCGCTCGTTAAGTACGTATCTTTCTCAATACGAGACGCGCCATTGTGGCCACGACGCTCGAGCGACCGAAAATATCCGTAAACGTGCGAGCGCCGCTCGAATGTCAGATCTACGTAATTTGGCCGACGAGTTCTTCCAGCTTTATTTGCCACGTTGAAGATTCACCGCTCTCGGGAGGTAGAAAGGCTTCTTGCTCTCTCGTCCTCTCGACTATTATTACTCTCTCTCTCTCTCACTCTCTCTCTTCGTCTGTCTTCCTCGTACAGGCCCTTACCAATCCCCACTGCTTACGTTTGCGTCTCCCTCTGTCCGCGGAGCCCGAAACACGTAGAGACGGTCTTACCGGCATAAGCGTTTCTCTTTCTCGCTCACTAGAATTCTCTGTTACACTCTCACAGACAGCGAACCCTCGATCACTCCCTCTCTCTCTCTCTCTGGCTATTTTCCCGTCCTCCTCACTCCCTCGCTCATTCTCATTCCCTGACTCACTTTCAGCCGTTCTCGCTCTCCTCGTTCGACGAATTGTCGTTGGTCGTATTATCCCCTCCTCTTTCTTCGCCGTTCCTTCTCGATCGCTCTCGCTCGCTCGCTCCTCTGCCGATCAGTCTGTCTCTCCCAGACTCCCCTGAGCTCCCCGGCCGTCCGGCCGGCAACCCTAGGAACCCAATGAAAGACTCCGTCTGGCGTCTGCCGACAGTTTGTGCCGAGACGCCGCGTGCACGGGAGCTTCGAACGCGATTGGCTCTTCATAGCGATCAGCGATTCTCCGATCATGTCCGCTTCCGATGAAAATTCGTCGAGATCTATCGGAATCGCGATTACGTTATCCGTGATCGGATCTCGTTGAAGTATATCGTGAAACGAAAGCGTGCGCCATCGGTTGATTATTAACGGTCAAACTCGAAAGATCGACTTTCGATTCGACCGAAAGTAGCGTCGGAGATCGTGCTGGCGTGAGTGAGGAACATCGGACGTCGTTAACGATCAACGGCGTTGGAGCCACCGGGATCCGCTCTTCGAAGAATCGTGTCACGATTCCTCACGGTCGTTACGAGTCTTTATTAACGTCGAGATACCTCAGGAAGCTATTACTTACCTGGGACGACCTGGCAGTACCGATAATCGGTCTTCGCCGAAGTCACGTTACTCGATATCGCCCTGGTCGGGTACCCAGTCCCGAAGTCATAGTCCAGGTTCTAAGTGCGATCGTCTCCGAAGATTTACGAAATCGTGTCAGTGCCATTAACGATCTCACCTTGTTGCCAAACTTACCGATCCTCCTGAACGAGAGCTGCTCTTCGACGTCAGTGGGCTTCGCCTGCGATCGTGAATCCTTGCTTGATGCGATGAACCCAGCCAAACCACAGAATAACTCCGTGACACTGATGACTATGTGATTCGCGTAAAATAATAATAATAAAACAGCGCAAGGACTGTCCCGGAGCCAACGATATGAAATGCCGCACGATCATCGATGTTTCCGCGTAAAATAATATCGCCCTGGGTCCAACGGATCAAACGGATTGAATGGATCGTCCTGAAGCAGAGGCTGCCGCTCAACGTCTCGTGTCACCTCGTGACCCGGGGGGGTCTTGACGAGTTTCCCGTAAGTCGGAACACTGTTTACTACGAAAAGAATGTAACGGTACTCTTGCAAAAGTTTCAAGGACGCATCCTTCGGAGCGTCGGACATCCATCGCCGTGCGTCGGTAAAAGTGGGCCGAAAGGGACTGAGAAATAATTAAAATTTCGATGTTATGAGTCAGCTGGAAGCCGCCAGGCGTCGGCGTGGGTCAGAATTTACGAGCGATCGTCCCTCTTCCATGTGGATCGCTCTAATTCGATCACGGATCCCTTTACCGTCAGGTCGTTCGTCCCGTTCGCTTGTTTCTTTCATTCCTCTTCGCGCTCGAGATGGAATCGCGAGCCGATCTTATTGGCGCCGGTGAGACACGATCGTACGTACTCAAGTGCTGAAGCCTCTAAGATCCGTACGAGAGATCGAGCCTAAGAGAGCCTCGCGGTGAAATCGGATTGTTTGTCTCTGCTTAATTGGCACGCTACGCGCAGCGCAATTGGAGCAAGTAGCATCGCGCTCGTAGCTTTCCATAATTAGGAATCCCGTGTCTAGACCACTCCGGAGTTAGGTTAGGTTACCTCGGTGCTAAACCACAAGACTCCTATCAGCTTCCTGAGAATTTGAATTACGCACCGATTCCACTGGGATCTTATTTCTCTTCTTCTTTTCTTATACCGGATGTCAGTACGTATCTTTTCTTTATTATATCTGCCGATCTTTTCTCTTGCCTTTGCTTTTTTCTTTCTTTCTTTCTTTCTTTGCCGTTGTTTTCGTCTTTCGCGCTTGCACGGTGTGCTTCTGTGTCTCTGGGCGCGTTGTATGCTCAAGAGGACGTCCGGTATGTGGCTTATGCGAGACCTCGCCTTTGGGAATATAAAAGGTGTCGCCAGTGTGTGGATGAGGTTGTGTACGCTGCCTTGGCTCCCGTGGAAAAATGGAGGACACGCAAGTCCGCGACGTTAGTCGTTGCCGTCTGCGACTACGATCGCTCGAGTCGACGAGGTGAAAAACTGTTGGCTATCACCATAACCGGTTTCGTAGCCGTTGGGCCTTCGTCACAGCCTTCCTCGAAGAAGTCTCGATCGTCCCCAGTTTGCAGACTTCGTTTTCGCGTCGCTCGATCATCCTTGAATTCATCTATGCGTCGAGTCTTTTAATCCGTTGGATGTTAATTTTCGAACTTGTTCGGTTCGGGTACACGCGCGACCCATGTAAATCAGACCTAAAGGTCCCTGTGAATTTTGTTTCAGGAGTAACAGGGAGACTAGGTGGTCTTAGTTCAGGATCCTCGGTCAGGCCGGGTCTAAGGATCAACGGAGAGACATAGGACAAGTGGTCCTAGGTTAAAGAGGAGGACGTGAAAGTTTTCCTAAGCTTCCAAGTAGAAGACTGAACCGGAAGGAAAGATGTTACAAGGTTGTTCGGGAGGCTCGAGATGGGTCCGCAAGGTCTTGGTCTTCGTGTTCGCTTGGGGCCTCATTATGATAGCAGCCATCCAATTCCGTCACGCGGAGAACAACGTGTTCCGGGAGAACGTGGTAGTCGATGGGGTCGGGGTCGCGGCCGGGGTCGAAGGCCAGCCGCCCCAAGTTTCCGGTTTGGGTTCCTCACGATTTCTTCTGCAGCAGCTGATCGATTCGAGTATCATCCGCGAGGGCGGCGCTGGCTCTGCCACGGGTTCCACCACGACCCAGAGTCCACTGGAACTGGAGCCTCTACTGGACAAGAGGGCCAGCAGGTCGGAGGATGAGCTCATAGAGGAGATCGAGAGGCGTCTGCCTAGTCTGCCGCTTGCTTACTGGAACAAGAACAAGAACAACAAGCAAATGTTTTACGGGAACGACAGTTGCGCGAGGTATCCAAGCATATTTGACCTTGAATTCAACAACGTTTACTGGCAGACCATGAGAACCAGTAACGGGACTTTCCAACTGTTCGGGGCCTACTACGACAGGCGAAAACTCTCAAGGATCGGACCAGCCGTCAGGATCATCGGCATGATCGACAGAATCGAGCCGACCGTCAAGACCTTCTGTCAGATGTGGTACGACGGCGAGAAGGAGCCTCGGCTGGTCGAGACCCTGGAATACAAATACATCTGGTACTCGAAGTGGGGCAATTACAAGCAGGGTATATATCAGCCCTACGTGATAGCCTGCAAAGTGCCCCAGTCGCATTGGAAGAAGGGTTCGCCCGCTTCCGTCTCAATGGTGGAGAAGGCCTGCGACACAGCGACCAATAATCTGCGCGTGATATACAATAAGCCTGAGCGTAAAAAGGACTTTGCCGTCTGCGTGAAAGGACTCGACTTCCTGCACGAGGATCTGTCCGTGAGGTTGGTCGAGTGGATCGAGCTGATCAGCCTGCTAGGCGCCGATAAGATATTCTTCTATCAGCTTCAGGTTCATCCTAATATCACTAAGGTTCTCGAACATTACGAAAAGCTGGGAAAGGCTCAAGTCACGCCCCTGACGCTTCCGGGCGGTCAGCCTAACGTTCCTGCCTTTCAGCATATGTACCTTACCAAGAAGACTAATCACAAGCGACAGAACGAACTGATACCGTACAACGATTGTCTTTACAAACACATGTACGAGTACGAGTACATCGCGCTACTCGATATCGACGAAGTTATAATGCCAGTGCGCGACACCACCTGGCAACAGCTCATGCGGAGAGTAATGCCAAAGGCGCTCAAAATACGCAACGAGACTCGCGCCTCCTACAACGTCAGGAACGTGTACTTTCTCGATGATCTTCTTCATTCCCATGGGTCCTTCAAAGACGTGCCCAGGTGGGTATCGTTATTATTATTATCTGTCGTCACGTGGCGCCATCTATTTTGCCTATTCTTTAAACGGTTTTTTTTTTCCATTGTCGCATCTTGGATTCTTATGATTTTGGCTCTCTTTTTTTTTTCTTCTTTCTTCCCTTCAGGTACATGCACATGCTCCAGCACGTGTACAGGTCGAAGAATTTCACGAAGCCAAATCAGTATATCAAGTGCTTTCATAATCCAGAACGCGTGGTGACCCTGCACAATCATTTTCCATTGGCCTGTCTTGGCGCCGGCTGCACCAGCTATCCCATTGAGACCGATGACGCTGAACTGCAGCACTACCGTGCCGACTGTGTGAAATCTTTGAAAAAGTCCTGCGTCCAGTACAGGGAGAACAGCGTGATGGACACTACGATATGGCGGTACAAGGAGAAGCTCATTGAACGCGTGACCAGCACCTTGAAGACTCTTGGGTTCTTCGGACCTAGTTAGCCTTCCTTGCTGGGTACTCATTCTGGATGGAGTACCACGGACGGCCGGCGTGGTTCTAATTTCGGATGAAGTATTGGATTTAGCCATGGGGCAGCCTTTGCCGAGCTTCCTGGAGCATCCTGGATCCTGGTCGGTTCGGGAAGCTTTGCTAAGGTCGACGATGAGGAACGTCCACTGGGACGTTCCAGGCTAGTTTATTTAATGTGTTCCATACGAACGCTGAGTTTCCTCGAGTCGATGGTGTACCAAAAAAAAATTCTAACATGAAATTAGACTAAGTCGATGGTGAGGATTTAGAGAACGGAGTCCAGGTCGGTGGACTCTGTTGAGATGTTTTTAAATTTTTAGATTTTTAGGTTAGGACAAAGAGTCGTCGAGGGAACGAGAATGTATGTTATTCCTTTGTTTCTTCTTGTTCCGTGTTTAATTATCGTCCTGTTACGTATTCGGTGTTCCTTGGCTCTCTCGACCTCTTTGAGGAACGACCCGTCCCAGTACGGTGCACCAGGACGTAGCATTCCCTGCGGTCGACGCGTCGTTCCTCCATGGGCTTGTTTCGCGAATGTTCTATTACGTTTTTGGATATTCGCGAAACGATCCTCATTTTTTTTTTTTGCGTATCTCGTAGTTTTCGTGCCTTTCGTACTTGTACTAGGTATAAAAAAAAAAAAAATAGTGTAAAAGACAAGAAAATCTTTCTCAATGGTAAACCTCGATCGCTTTCTGCGCATGCGCGCGAGACGCCCCTGGCGCCTCCTCGTGGAAAATTTTGCAAAAATAAATTATCAGCAGAGAGGCGATTGACGTTGCACCATGAATGCAATTTCTTCAGCCGTTGTTATCAGTATCCGTATGACGTCAATCGAGATCGATTTTGAATAAGTATAAAGTCTCGAAATACAATAGACGAAAAAAAAGAGTTTGTTCAATTCGCGACGTTATTGTTCTCGGTAGATTAAATTTCTAATACGTTCCCAAGGAAGTTATAGCGCAGTCGATTCGTTTGTACAGCAACGGTCGAGAGAATCGACGCGATTAATAAAGAATGAAAGAATGTTCTCACGTAGGTGGAGAAGAGCAGCCATATTTCACACTTTCTCTCTCTCTCTCTCTCTCTCTCTCTCTCTCTCTCTCTCACAGTTCCTTTCTCTCCTTTTCTTTTCCTATAGATTTAAATTAACACGGGGATGCAGTCCTTTCTCCAAGTCAGATATGTGTGCACACATGTTCTGTATATACATATATAGAGAATATATATATATATATATATATATATCGTGACTAACCTCTGCGAAAGTCACCATGAATATTGCATCGCTGAATGAATCGTACCGGTGCAAAATTTCTAAGTAATCTTTCGAAAGGTCAAATTACCGAAGAAGGACGACTTATGCCGAGCGATTACGATCGCGAGAAGTCTGTCTGGATTCGCCTACCGTTCGGTGGTTAAAGTTAGTTCCTGGTTTGACATCTGTCTCTTGCCGTAGATTGGGATTTTCTCGAAAGGGAGAGAGAGCTGCCGTCGCGACGGCTTCTCTCCTGAAGTTACCAGATGTTGCGTAAAGTCGACGGAGCACCGAAGATGCATCGAGTCGCACTCGTTCGAAGCTCGCAGAAGAATCGAATGGAGTCTACAGTTGGTCTATTTTACCAATCGTCAAAGAAAAATTGAAGACTCCCCGGGGAAATCCTATGGAGCTCGAAGTTCCCGGGAGTTCCGCCAGATGGAGCGGAAGTCGGCGTCGAAATTCAATCGCATTTCCCGTCGAGTGGATTTACGTGCGCTGTTGCACGTTTATTCGGTCAGCCATCCAGTGAAGTCAGCCAGTCACCCAATTCAGTCATCCAAGTGGCTGTACTGGATTATCCAGCCAACTGTCTCTGACAGCTCGTGTTCTGACAGGAAGTCGAGCGAGCTGTGGCAAAGCTACAAAAGGCTTTGCTCATGTGAAAATGTAGCGACTCTTACCTGGCGACGTTTCTTCAGACCCGGAGGACATCGTCGAGGAGCTAAACATGGAAATACGGTACTCGCGTGGCTTCATCTCTTTCCAGATTAACGTTCGCATTCGTTAGCGGAAATTTTGAGACGGTCTTTGGCTCCGCGTGACACGTGGAATCTCTCGAGGCCAATTGCTCCTCATCAGCGTCAACGGTATTTACGCATATTTTTAAATACGAAATGACACTTTCAGTTCAATGGAACTCAAGGGTCTCCCATCTTTGTCAAGTCTTAACGTAACCTCACTTTATCTCTCGCTCATCCACTTTATCGAACACCTGACTAAATATCGTAGTTTCTCTCGGTTAACCTATAAATTAGCATCGAACAGCGTAACACGTCGATTTACCTAATTTCACAGAAAGTTCGACTCGTCGAGCTTATCGCCAGTCGACGCCCGTCGTCGTTGCTCATGGCGACGCATTCGCGATGTCTCTTTTGAAATCCTACCGGAATCTCTAGGCGTTAACGAATTTTCTAGGGCTTCCTGTAGGGTCTGAAATATATATATATATATATATATATATATACAAACCATGAGGTTGTCTTCGTCATCGAGAGTCGAGCTTCTCGTGAGCTTCCAGCTGGGTAACCTGCATTGGAGCTTTCGTAGCCTGGTGGGGTACCAGTGGGTTAATTTTGGCACGTCCCACGCAAGCATAACTAGCTCTTCCACGGGCACCGGCCATTATTCTATTTCCAAAACGCTTTCGGCAGTCGAGTCGACTCATTGTGGATATAAAATTTGTAAAAGGACGCGGCGCGATCCTAGAAGCTTAAAAAATCGCGAATAAAGCTCCAATGAGCGTGTATCCTCCTCTCGAGCCTGAGGGACAACCGGAAGTCCTGGACCTGGTGTTTTCCGGTTCGTCGGCGAGCCGCGTGTCGCGCGTGATAAATTAAACGACCGGAGCGCCGCCACGAGTGAGTCTCTCTCTATGATCGTCGACGTAGACGACGACGCGAAGGAAAACGTGATCGTTTGAAAGACACGTCGACGTTTGTACGCGAATGACGTCTTTCTAGCGTCACCAGGTGGACGTAGAGGAGTTAACGCAAAGACGATATACCTGGAGGCGGTTACAAAACTTATCAGACCAGGTGAACCGCGTAGACGTGGAGTTCAGAGTCGCTTCGCGAGTGAAGATCAATAAGATATCTTATCAAGGACGACAGGATGACACCTAGACTGGAGATCGAGCCTATGGAGGAGCCTAAGGAACCGTCCAAGTGTATGAGGTTCCTTTGTCTTCTATGGAAGTTCTGCAGCTGCGTCTTCTCTCACGTTATCCTGGTCTCCCTGGTGGTGGGCTACTGTCTCCTGGGGGCCTACGCCTTCGCGACCCTAGAAGCCGAGCACGAGAGAGAGGTGAATTTTCCAGGATGTTAAAACAAGGAGGAATCTATTTTCAAAGTCTCCTTCCCCGAGGACGTCGTTCCTCCGCGCCTCTGTTAACCCTTTGATCCATCCTCCGCACGTTTATGTATTCCCATCTAAGTGTACTGACGTGTCGTTTGGGGGCAGGTCAAACGTAGTATCGAAAGTCTCCGCGGAAACATGACGGAGGACTTGTGGAAGCTCACGAATAAGGACGTTATCCTTGTAGACACGAACTGGACCGATAGCGCCATGAAGATGCTGAAGGTGAGGCCCTTTAGAGATGGAAGGGGCCCTTTGGGTCCATTAGCTAGATTCACTTGCTATCCCGTCATCTCAATCTTTTTACTTGTACCACTTGCTACTGCTGGGTAAGAGACGGTCTCGAGTAACGTACTGCGTGATAGAATTTCGAGACGGACCTTCTGAAGAAGATGAAGAAGGAGGGATGGGATGGCAGCGAGGACACGGACAACATCCAATGGACCTTCACTGGGGCACTCTTCTATTCCATAATCGTCATCACCACGATCGGCAAGTAAATCGTAAAATTCGATCGGTTCGGATGGAAACGTTGATCGATCAAATTGAATTGCGCAGCAGGTATTTTTCTTTTTCTTTCTTTTTTTTTCGCCACGGGTACAGTGACGTCATAATAAATAAAAAAAAATAATTATTAGTCGAATGAGAATAAATAAGAGTCTTTGAGTTCGTGCTTCGTGTAGAATCGAGTCGAGTAGTCCCGTCAGGCTGGTCGCTTACGCGCTGGTCTTACGCCGACGGCGACGCCGCTGACCCACTTTGCGTCGAAGTCGAGGAAATATCGTCGTTTGACGTAATCGAGCGTCCTTTGGATTCTTCGTTTTTCTTCTCCGATGCGTTTGATCTGGCGTAACCGCTTATGTCGTAGGGACGCGTTGCGTAAGGACGACCGTTATCGTAGTATCCTGGACGATCGTAATGAGACCCGATATGGGGACGCTCGTAGGACTCGTAAGAGTCGTTGTGATCGTAGGGGTCGTAATCCGGCGAGTAAGGCCCATTGTATTGGTTCTGTATGGGACGGCCATTTTCATAGTTGCTTTGAGGTCTTGATGCATAGTAATTCGAAGGGATGGCGTTGAATGGCTTGAATGGTAAACCCTGTTGAGAGAACGGATTTCTGTAGTTTAGTTTGCACTTTGGTAGGTAGATGTCACTTTGTCGGTTAAAATTCAAAATTTCTTTATTCTTGTACGGCAATTAAGTTTCTTTTAAATAATTCATTTAGAGGTAAATTTCTCTTTGGAAAAATAACGTTTGAGTAAATGGTTTTTTTTTTTTAAAAAAAAAAGCATATTAATTTCATGAAACCCATTGTCATCGGTGACATAAAAAGTGACTTTTGTTACGACGTTTATTCAGCTCTTAAACGCGTGCACGCGTAACGTTATTATTTATGAAAGATCCTATCGTCGTAACTGAGTTTCCTGTCGCTAAATATCCGTTTGGATAATACGAATTGTCGATAATGTAGATCGCCTCTTTGATATAGTTACCTGGTAAGCACCGTGAGGATTGTAATTCGCGTGGGCTGGCGCCAGACCGTGAACTTTCCTACTGTCGTAGCAACAGTACTGCTTACCCTTGGCGCAGGATCCCTGAGAATAAAAGTTTGAATTCGACTCAAATTTCACTTTGAGGTTTTTTTTTTTTTTTTTTTCACAAAGTGTACAGGAAACGCGGTAAAGATTTGCTCACGAATTTAAGGCCGGGACAGTTGAAACCATAACTGCATTTGCAGGAATCGTATTCGCGATAACGATGATCTTGCTTGATCCAGGATGGTACCGAACCTATTGTGATAGGATCAACGTTCACTCCTGGCTTTATAGGTCCGGATAAAATTCCGCCATTGTTAATACCCGGTCTGTAAATATATTAAATAATTATGACAGTCTCAAAAGATCTGACGTATCGATTCCCAGTCCAAAAGTACCTGCCGACTATCCCGGTAGGCCCTTCGGGTCCTACAAGTATCTGAGTACCGTGATTGACTGGCAATATTGGGCCACTGTCCGACCCATAAGGCCCAGAGTATTGGGGCCTTACTCCTGCGTTTAAATTACCATTGGAAGGATACTCGTACACCTGGTACCTATTAATTAAATAAAATGAATATTAGAAACTAGTATCCTTTATTTTGAAGGACTAAGCAGAGGCCTGAAAGCTCCCCAAGGATATCCTATCCAGGTCCACGTAGCGACATCCGCACGACGTCCTCACCTAGCATTTTTCTCGATGGTATCAGACTTTTTCTTGGCTCCTTCGCCCCAGATCCATTTGGCGTCCTCGCCAGAAACAATGCTGACCAGAATGACGATGCTGGCCAAGATCTCCCAAGGATTCATCTTTCTCGGGTTCCTCGACGTGCCCAGAAATTACGTGTGTCTCTGAGCTAGAGAATTAGTCACGGTCAGGGTCAGGGTCAGTCACTGACCTTCTCGCCAAAAATTTACGCGTGGCTGACTGAACGATTCGAGTTGCGCAAAACTAGAAAGAAGAGAGAAAAAAAA
>JARQSV010000643.1:912302-946870 GCA_030142285.1 Calameuta idolon
ACATTGCGGGATCAGAATGTATCGGAATACCTGTTTCCTGTAATACCTTGTTCTAGTAAGGGCGACGGTGCTGCCACCTGGCCACCTTCGGGGCAAACAAGACACAGAAAATCTTCTCTCTCCGGCATCACAAGTATTCGACCCAAGAATCGTCTAGCCGTCGGAGTTGAAAGTTTTGCCCCGTTGTGAAAAATCGTGAGTCTGCGAATTTTTCGTTCCTTTATTTTCTCCCTTCTGGATAGATGTACACGTATACACCGGCAGTTCATAGGTTCGTGAGTCTTCTTCGAGAAAGTTTCACGTCGAGACTCCCGGAGGCTAAAGTTCCTCTCGTCCGGGCGACTCGATTCTTTCCCCAGGAGGATTCCATCCGTTCTACGTACGCGTATAACGGTTTTTTAAGCTCCCAGTGTACGTGTCTCCACGATCGTCACAATGCCTGCGTCTAATCGAGAGTCGCTTTCGTCATCGATGGACGTTACGATTCTTACGTCACGTGACGGCCTGGACATTCGTGTACCCGATAAGACGTTGACGAATCTCCACTATCGTTTGCGTCTCTCTTGACGTCAAGAGAGCGAACATGTGAACACGGTATGAGCTAGTTTTATTATATCACAGATAGGTAAGAGAGAGAGAGAGAGAGAGAGAGAGAGAGAGAAACGGGGAGACTAGATGAGGAGGGTAGGTCCCTGGCCAGTAGCCAAAACAACTCGCACTATCCTATACCCAACAGGGCTACCTGAGACCCCCCCCCCCTCCTCAATTCCTCTTACTCTCAGCATAATAGTTCGCCACACTGGGTTTTCTCTATTCTTTTTCTCTCTTTTACTGACTTTGTCGTACTGTTCAACAGAACGGTACATTCCACTCGTGCGACTCCATTCCGTCGGGATCTTCCGCCGGAAGCAGGAGGAGGCCAATGCAGACGTCACCCCAGGCACCAGGACCTCGGTAGCTTTGTTACTTTTACACTTTGCCATTCGTTTACAAATATTAACTTAACGTTATACCGTTCAATGTACTTTATCGAAACATCCTCTGGTCGGATGATTGCTTGTCATTAAAATCCAATGTTTATCAATAACGTTAGACGAGAATATATCTCAGTCCGTTTATAGTAAATCATTAGTTTTTAGACGAATTAATTAACTATGAAAATTCACGTAGAATTTCTTCTTCGAATAATAATGATTCGTACCTGTAAGTGTATATGAATTATTTAACAGGATTAGGCTTAATATTTTAATGGCTGAATGAAAATAAAAAATCATTAGGATTATATTTTTTTGAATATATCATTTTGAGAATGCTCATGATTATATTCCTTTTTTTTTTTTCTTTTAGCTAGTCTACCTAGGGGACACCCTGTGCCGAAGCCGGTGGTTGGTCCGACTGTCCGAGACCAGGTCCACCAAGCCGAATACTGATATTTTTAGATCGGTGCTATTTTCGTTAGTGTGTCGAGCGAGAGTTTCTACGGAGCCAGCAGTAGGCAGAGAGGCTTCCGTCGCATCGAATCACGGAGCTACTCGTATTAATACGCGATTTAATTTTGTAATTAACGAGTATTTAGATGAATCAATAAGGATCAACGTTACGCGAGTATTAAAATTTTGGAGGAATTTTTTTTAATTAATTACAAATAATTTTTTCTTGGTACCACGTGGACGTGCCATTTAAAAAATGATATTTAATTAATTAAAAATTAATATAATTAATTGATAAGCAGGCAAAGTGATTGGGAGGCATCCGAGGTATCGAATCCATCGATGAAAATTTATCAGCGGAGTATTCTTGCTTCTGACAAAGGAAATTGCTGATAAGTGATAAAATTTGATTGATCATCGTGAAACAGTAAGGTTGAAATTTATATAGATATATTTTTTTTTTCATAAGGACGAAGGTGGGTCGGGGCCCCAAAGTGGGGTTGAGTGAGTGTCTCATGCAAAAGTTCGAAGAGTAGGAGAAGAAGAAGAAGAAGAAGAAGAAGATGAATAAAAAGATGACAAAAGTTCCTGGTGGAAGTTGTCTCCATCGTACAGTGTGATTTTGCGTCCAAGGACTAGTCTGTGGCAAGGATACGTCGCTGAAGAGTTTTAACGTGAATCCTAGGATGCTTCCGTGCGACTTATCAAGGATTCCGATCCGGCTGGATCACTCGAAGAAATTCTGAACTTATCAGAAGAAGAGGAATTGCCAGAGTCTCTGACCACTTTGAGAGAGTTTCTTCCACGTGGAAGTCCTTGCTTCCTTCCGTGTCTTTTCTTTGCTCTATAGAGAAAAAAAAGGAAAAAAGAGAAGCTTTAACGGGATCAAGAAGTCCTCGTAGATCCACTTCACCTTAACAATGATGTCCTGAAGAACAGTCAGCGAGAATTTCTTCATTCTGAAAAATAAAAAGGTGTAATTAGGTAAACCGTAATTTTGAGACTGATCAGTTATGAACTGGTCACAGGACCATTGATCATTGGTCCTTCTTGATCCTGTTAATTTTCTCTTCTATCTCTACCAAGACCAGAGTACCGCGTGTAACTGATCTCAGTCCTAGATAAGGATCCTGAAGGCTCCTTGAAGGAAAAAGAAGATATAACATTCTATAGAGCTTGCTGACTAGTTCAAGGATACGTTTGAAAGGTGTTCAAAGAATAAAAAGTATATTCTTTGAAAGACGTCCTACGGATCAGAGCATCCTGGAACCCGGTGTATGGGTTATTGGAAGTAGACGTGGCTGAATGGGAAGTGGTGCGGGAACTCCTTGGAAGCGGTGGATTCCTCAAAGCTGAGTTAAAGGAGGAGAAAATTGAATTTCTGAAGTTGCGAGTTGACCTCAGGAACTGACTATGGTAAAAATGCCAGGAAGGTCTCTGGGGAGGATAACGGTCATGGGTCAGGATGTCAGTGTCTCTAGCGTGTCGAGCACCAGGTAACCTAAGGGACAATGGAGAACAGGTCGTGGTCTTCGTCGTCGAGAAGATGGCGTGGCAGTTATAGACGTAAACGGAGAAAGCCCTGGGGCGAGAGACTCGCCGATTGGACCAGGAACTTCATAGCCTTCCTCTTCAGCAACGTGGGCATTGTCGGCCTCGTGGTTGGATATACGATAGCTGGTGCGTTTGTCTTCATCGCTATCGAGGGGAAGCACAGCTTGAAGAGGTCTGGCGATGTCGCTAGGCTCAGATACTTCACAGCGAGTAATCTCTGGGAAGTCACTTACGAGGTACTTGGGCTTTTGAACTTTCATCAATTCCAGCTGAGGCACAAATAAGATCTTTCATCGTCATCGTCGTCATCAGCATCGTTACAGTGATAACACAGACCTCTAATCTTATCGATTGCTGATTCTAGGAAAATACCTTCCGCGAGTCGGTCTGGAGGAACAGGGTCAGAGCGATTCTCAAAAAGTATCAGAAAGACATCGTCGAGGCCATCAGGAACGGCTACGACGGCACCGAGGATAATAAACAGTGGAGCTTTGCTGGAGCTTTTCTCTATTCTCTGACGGTCATCACGACTATCGGTAAATTCATCAAATTCTAACTGATCCATGCCAGACTTCCGGAAAATAATGTCAAGGACAAATCTGATGAATCCTGGACTAGATCCTGAAGTCGTACGTATCCTCGTTAACCAGGATACTCTGATGAGAGACTATGGTGGAAAAGGGTTTTAGGTTTCACTCTAGGAGCAGCAGGGGGTACCTGTAGGAATCCTATAAATTTTTTTTATGAGGTTGCTCCAGGTTGGACGTAGGTGTCGCGTGGCTAGTGGGGTTGGTTGAATAGTTGGTACTGGTAGAACATGTTGGACATTGGTTAATCGATCTGCTGGTAGCAAAGGCTTTTAGGCTGCTCTGTGTAGACTCGTAATCGTTGTGGCATGGGTTATGGACCTGGGGCATGTGGGGTTAGTGGGGCTCCTGAGGCTGGTGGATCCTGGACGAGGAGAGGAGCTGCTGGCGATGCTAGTGGGTTCCCGAAGGGGGGAATTAATTAAAAGGACAGAGACCGCCCGAAAGTTTTGCGTAGAAGCCCCACCGACCCTCCTTCTACTCCTACCGGTACTGTTACAGTCCAGGACCCTCCCATCAGCGTCCCATTCCTGTCCAGTGTCCCTCTTGTACTCTCATTAAATATGGATGAAGTTGGACGCAGTTGCTGCCTGCGGACTTTTAACTTTTAGCCAAAGGATCGACTCGAAGTCAAATAAATTTTCCCGATTTCTTTTTTTTTTATACCATCGATATTTATTATTTTCACTTAATACCCTTTATCACCTTTTTCTTTCTCAACTCCAGATTAAGATCCTTGAAATTTCCCAGAATCCACCGGGACGTCCCATGCGACCTCACCACCTGCCGACTTCATCTGACCCAATAGTCCGGTTCGTCCTTAGAATCTCATTGTAGTTCGATTTGGCTTCGAGTCTCATCTCCAGTTACTGGTTCGCATCGACTGAAAATGTTAAAGGCCAAAGAAAGTAGGTATAGAGACTTCGACGAAACTCGGTTCGTTAATCAGCCGGGAAAGCGTAGTCTCAAGATTGCCGGGAATTAATTAAGCTCCGGCTTAATGAAAGCCCTCGCCGAGCGGGCGCTCGAGCTGCGGCCAAAAGTAATTTCGCGGGACACCCTCGAGAGACGCTGGAGCCATCCGAATTTCGTAGCCGATCATAATTTCGCGATTTACCCCATCACTCGATTTTATCTTCCAACCTAACCTTTCTGTCGGTCCCATCAATTCCTCGACATTCCCGCCAACAACTTCACGAGCTTAACCAGTATTAGCAGCCTCCATTCCTTCGCCATCAACTTCCGCACAGTCTCCATTATCATTCACCTTCGGCTGCTTCGGCCTAATACCAAATCACCGCTGCCAATCTTACCTGCCATTACGTTCTGAAATTGCCGCTCGACTACAGCCAGTCGCCTTAGCCCCTGTACCAGGCAACCGTCGCTACATAGTCACTCGCGTGAGGCGTAACCCAGAAAACAACAAAAGTCAGAGTCTCTCGGTGCGTTCTTAATTATTACGTTCGGGAACGTATTCTGCAGTCGGAAGGAACGTTCTTTGATGGAAATACGTGAACAGGTTGGACAACGTGAAAAGTTCTGTTGGCATGACAAATTGAAATTAAGGAACGTAGACGTGCGAGGTTATGTGTGCCGATGGAGAGTGAAATATGAAAATGCTCACGCAGGAAGACGCCAAGGGGGGTATGGATATCGGAGTGGACTCTCGTGAACGGTACGTCTACAGAATTTAGTCAGGAAGGGGATTTTTATTTGCTTGGAGAAGCATCGGCTCGTAAACTCAAGGATCGTACGTTAGCCCGTGGTTTATTTGCAGCGTGGCATGGTCAGCGGCGTCATGTTTGTTTATGGCTCAGTTTACGACGCATTTATAATCACTCGTGGTTTATTATCGAGACGGCGTCTTGGACGAATCTTACGTTCGTTTGATACGTCGGTCGTTGGCTTGAAGGTTCGCGTCGCCCTAACCTCCCAGAGAGAAGGTCGGGCACGCTGTATCGAATTAAGCCTCTGGATTCTACGTTAGGGCGTTTGGCTGGAAATTATTTCCAACTTTGACTTCCTGCTGGAGTTGACACTCTTCTTTTAGACTTTGGGTTACACGTTTTTTAAGGTTACGGGAACATCAGTCCCAGGACTGAATGGGGTAAAGTTGTTACCATTGTCTACGCCATTGCCGGGATGCCGCTCTTTCTTCTCTACCTCAGTAATATCGGCGACATCCTCGCCAGGAGCTTCAAGTGGACCTACGCCAGGTGCTGTCTTTGCAGGTAATAATTTTGTGAACGATTTTTCAAGGTTTGATTTAATTTTTTTTTAATGCGTTTATGATTTTATGGATTTTTTTTTAAATTTTTTAGATGTCGACGGAAACCACGAGGAGCAGGAGCGCCGCCGCCTCGAGACGCTGCAAGAATGAACCAATGGCAGGTTGGTATCCGGTTTCTGTGAGATACAAACATGGCGACCTGCACAGTACGGAGGTCTGAATTCTTGTGCGTATCGTTAGATCGTCAAGGTACATGGCGGAGAATTGGAAACGTCCAGTATAGAAGAAGAGGATAGTTCTTCCGGTGGTGTTGCCGAGGACGAGGAGGACGAGGATGAGGATGACGACGACGACGAGGATTCCTACGATCCACAGCAAGTGACTGTACCCTTGACGTTATGTCTGGCTATAATGGTTGGGTGAGTACGTCCGACAGAACGAACAAGACCAATAAGAGCCTAGAGAAAGAACCAGGTAGCGACCGGATGTCATGCTGGAATAAACTTGAGGTCCTCCGTTTCTTTTTTTTTTCTTTTCCATAGCTACGTTTGCGGCGGTGCCCTCCTCTTCTCGAAATGGGAAGTCTGGGACTTCCTGGACGGATCTTACTTCTGCTTTGTCTCCCTCTCGACGATTGGTTTTGGAGACATCGTGCCTGGCGACGAGATCTACTCCAGCGAGGGCTTTGAGCTATCTTTCGTCTTCTGCTCCATGTATCTGATGCTTGGTAAGCAGAACGGGATCCTGATCCTGGAGCCTCCAGGCCAGCCTCTGTTCAGGCTGGACCTGACCGTTTTACATCACTGTTCTTCACTTTGATCATAGCCAAGCGTGTTTAGATGTAAGCAGCTATGCGATTGGCTGAACTGTAAATTAGGCTGGGTTTGTCAGTTCTAGGTGAATATCCTTTTGGAGTCTGCAAAGCTCAGATATGAGAGAAAGAACAGCAACGAGTATTTATTAGAGCAAGAATCGTCGTGAAACCTGAGCAATTCCGTAATTTCTTAAAAAGAAATAAGGGAGAGCTTGTCTTATGATTTTCAGGATTCTGAGGTCTTTGAATATTTTCAGGCCTTTATCGTAATGAGCCTGTATCAAGAGATACCGGGTTTTCGAGTCTTTGAGAGTTCTCTTAGGGAATCTTCTCTCGTGCAAACAGTAAGTAGAGAGAGAGAGAGAGCGAAAGAGAGAGAGAGAGAGAGTATATATAGGGAACTCAGAGAGGCAAGAAGTGTTTATTAATCCTTGGAATTTGGTCTAGTGATATTCTCCGAGGACGAAGACGCAGCCCACTCGAGAAACTGCTATATAAACTTCATTAGGCACCACCGGAAGATTTCCCAAGAAAGTAGTAACAAGTAGTAAAGTGCATCTGTTCTGAATTCTAATTACAGGTATGGCCCTGATTGCCATGTGCTTCAATCTCATGCAGGAGGAAGTAATGGCGAAGGTACGAACCCTGGGTCGTACAGCAAGGCACATATTCAGATGCGACAGGTGACGGAAGGCAGGATCCTAAGCGACGGTGGTGAGGACGGCGAAATGAAGTTTCCTGGCAGGGTACCTAGGGCGAACTCCAGGACGAGGTCGACCTCATGATCGAGACTGGGGTAAGTCCTTGTGACACGAGTCGCTTCTGGGTACGAAGCATCAAGGAAGCACCTGGGTCAGAGGACGGGCGTCGCGACGTCAAAGGGTTACGCGACGCTGTCACGTGTAGATGGCAATTTTGATAGGAGATCGTCGGCCTAATTGAAAGGTATTAAACCCTGGCTCGGGGATAATACGAGCTAATCTGTGCGAGGGTCCTGTGCCTGAGGTCCTCCGAGTTTAGAGCCTTACGACCCTTACCAGCCATCCACCTAGTACCTTTCCTCTCGATTTTCCATCCTATACAGCCCATTCGCCTGCAGTGATAATTTATCAGCTTCCGGTGGAGTAGGACCGGTCCACGATACCCGGGACCGATGACCGAGCCTGGACTCCTTGCAGAAGATTGGCCTGTCCTCTTAGTACGAATCCGCCAATGTCTCCTCTCGATCTCACATGGTCTCCCTTCTCGGTACTATGCCCTAGCTTTGCGAAATAGTCCCCAGGGACTTAGGGAGCGCACACACTGCAGAGGAACCATCCACCGGTGTGAGCGACGGAAGGTGGCCTCCGCACGGTGGTTAGAGTTGCCGAGGGATTCTGTGAGTGGGAAGGAGATCAAATTGTAGGAGGAATGGTGCGCTTCGGGCACGTCCCGACGCATGCGTCGCTAGTCGATTTTGCGCGATCGTGCTGCCCCCTCTGCGAGTACGGGGTGCGACCCTTCTCGACAGTCTGCCTGGAGCCTGGCACGTCGACGTCCTCGTCCTCGACGCCGTTCTCGTCCCGACGCTCGCTGTCGCTTCTGTTACAAGTATTATTTCTCATTTCTCTTCCAGAGACCCATTGACGATTTTACTGGCTGAAGTGTACCCGGGCTCTTTGCGACCTTTGCATCATCACAGTGGGCGTCCTGGAGTGCGCGAGGACTACCTCATGCGGAGGATCCTCGTTCATGGTGTCCCGGTCGTGCCGGACCTGATGCGAGGATCAAGAAATCGCGGTGTTTTCGGGTCGACGCGGTTTCGTGAGTGTTCGTGACCGCGTTTACAGAGCATCGCGACGCTCGATTCGAGGCTGCCTCCTCAGGATCGACCTTGAGGAACCACGTAGAGTGCATCCTACGAAGATGATCATCAAGAGCGTCTGGCAAACTGGCTCGTCCTAAGACTGATGAGACCACAGACTCCCCAGGAGCTGACTGGAGAGAAACGACTCTGGTAACCGAAGGCACGTCGCAAACTCCTCGAGGACGTCTTCCCCAGCTTCCCCGAAGGAGAAGAATCGAGGTAGATTCTAGAGACAGAAGTCCAAGATCTCCATCAGGAAGACGTTCGCGACCTCCAGGACTCGGCAAAATCTCGTACGAAGGTCCTCGCCATCGGCGGCTACTCCACATCGATCGCCTCGAGTGTAAACATTTTTTTTTAACAGCGTACCCACCAGGTACGCGCGTACGCATGCGAGGAGTCGGAGTGACACCGGGAACGCAAAGATTCACGATTTCGAATGCCAGGGTTAGAGGATTCGTGGACGCCGAGTGACGCTAAGGGACCTCGAGGCAGTTACCGAAGTTCGCGGCGTCGCGACGCTATGTACCCTAAGAATCCTTGGAACGATCCAAAGCACCCCATGAGGTAGACTTCGACCTAGGTCATCCTCGTGACTCAGGACTTCCCTCGAAGATAACACCAAAGCAAGTCTGGATCCATTCGAAGAATCAGAACCAGGCTGTACTTCCGGTCGAGCGGTAAGTTTTGAACTTCTCGCCAGAGAACTTGACATAAGTAACGACGACGACCTTTCACCCAGTGATCGAAGTCGTCGCGTCCTTGAGAGCTCGCCCTTAGTAACTTCCATCAAAAGCAAATTAAACTTGTTATCTCAGGATTTCATCTTAAGAATGTATAAACAAGCCAAGAATACTACTGTAACGTTGTGGTCGTACTTACCACGGCAAGAGACACGGCATTAAACTTGGGATAAATTATACTGCCAGCGCTTTACTGTATCTTCATCCGACCTAGCGGCGGTCTTCCAGAAGGGGTTGACAATTTGTGAGCTCACGTATCAACGAGTTTACTCTGGCGAACTTTTGCGACGCGTTACCTCAAAATTCGAGGCACGTGTTCCCCGTACCCACCACCACCACCACCACCACCACCACCACCACCACCGCCACCACCAACGGCATTACCATTCTGGCCACGATCTACCCTCCGAAGCATACACTGTTCCGTAGACTTCTGTTGCAGTACACAGTACAGCGATTTGCCCACCGTTTAGGTCCATTCGCAATGGGCGATTCCGCAAGAGCCGAAACGTGTCGCGTCGCGCGGGCGACACGGCACGCCGGACGCCTTTCCATTGGCCACGTAGAGATCGCGTCAGCCCGCACCAGCGGGCACGTTGGCAGAGAGCAACGCGGAAGGAGACAAGGCCGGTAAGGGGTGGCAATCTACCTGGCGAGTAACTCACCCTTAGACAAGAGGCCAAAGCACGTAGGGGATGGTTTTACCCATGGGAAATACCAACGGGGAGAATTGGTACATACGTAGAAGTTAGACATTGGTTAGGGGGTGTACTGCGGTGGACGGTGCTGGTGGGGGTCGGGCAAGGGATGAAACGAGGATTTTCCACCTTGAAGACTCGTACGAGGAGACGACGTATCCTGAGGACGGTCCCCGACGATCCCCTCTATTATGAATGAGGCGCGAGCAAAGAGATAAGGGTGGTTTTTGGGGTGGCGCTCCGGGCGACACGGAGCAGCACAGGATAGAGGCGAATAGAGGGTGATAAAACGCGATGAAACTTTCCGAGAAACCGATAAGCGCTAATTGAATTTTATTGCGATGGAACGCCGCGTCTCAAACCCTCTTTGCAATCACCCCCCCTCCCTGGTCCTCCCCTGGTCCTCCCCCCCCCACGTCCTCCATCATCCTTTGGAGTTTCAGGTTTTTACTCTTGTTTTTCTTTTTTACACTTTCAATCAACCTCCTCTTACTTGCATCCTCGGTCGTTGTTCTTCCAGTGGTCTGCTTGTCCTTTCTTTTCTTTACTATCTATTTTCTCTTTATAGTTTCCTCCAAGGGATGAAATTTCTCGGTGGAAAGTTTTGCAAGGTCAGATAGCACCGAATACAGAAGTACGAGCTGAAACTCCGGGAGTTTCTATCTGGACGTCTGCTGGTCTCTTCGCGCAAATGTCATTCGGCACCCCCAGGTTTCCACGGCAGCCGACGGAAGGTAGACGTAGACGTAGCCCAGGACTACGACGACGTATCGATTGCGTGCAACATTTCGTACGTGGGGGGAGGGTTGAACGAGGGTGGTAGATACAGGCGGTAGAAGCTAAAGGACGGCTATAGGGGTAGGTGGACGGGGTTAGGGTTTGGGTTGAGCAGGGGGCAGTCGGGGCCTGGGGCTAGGGTCTCAATTCCGAAAGGGAGGAATAACCCGAAGCACACGTGTGACGTTACGGTCTCCTGCCGTAAGGTCCAGGGGGTGCCAAGGGTCGGTGTGGGTGTAGGACCAAGAGAGGAGGGAGAAGACGAGACTGTCTAGAGGCCAAGGGCCGACATCAGCGTCGACCTCCCAGGGCGACCACCTCGGCTTCCGCTAATTAACGCGGCACGCTTCGCGCGCTTTATGCCTTCCCCTCTTTATTCCCCCTCCCCCCCCGCACTTAACATGGCCAGGGTATTCGGCATCCTGGGCCGCGTTTATCCTTTTCACTGTACAGTAATACCAATAGTGGTATTAGCGGTGGCGGAGCCTCATCCCTTCAGGGCTGGACGCGTTAATCTACTCAGAGCCTCCTACGCTCCCCTAAAACCCAGACCCGGGCTGTGTAGCATCAGCCTAACCTGTACCAGCGATACGTTGCGAAAGTGCGTATAAAACTGTTTACAAAAAACAATTCTCGTAATCCTATGACCCCTGCCCCTCGTTACGTCCTGTCCAGTTCAGCTAACGAAGATGGGACTTTACCTGAACGTCCGTTGGATTCGCAGCGAGCGGTCGATAAGTGGGGTCGGGTGGGATGACTGGTCGGGTGTCTGGCTGCCGCGAAGGCCGATCAGGTTGGTGTCGGTGGTACTCTGGTGGCTGCTGGTGGTTTTTCAAAGGATGGCCATGAACAGACCTGGACGGACGTGGAGAGTGAAGTGGGTGCCAAAGAGCGGTCTGAGGTTGCTTAAGATTGCCGAGCGGGGCAGAAGCGGCATCGTACATCATCCTGGGTGTCGGGAAGATCTATGTCTATAGGCGCCTGGCTATAAAAGTAATGCATGACCGATGGTCCAGGGTAAAAGACTCTACTGGATGCTGGGGTCGGCTCACCGGGTCCATGAGATAGCCGAAACGAAACTTTCGCACGGACAAGATGAACGTAAACGCGGACTCTCTCCGGTGTCTCTCTTCGCTGTCTCCTTTCTCTGTGATCGATGCATCTATCAAAGCTCAATCGTTTGTGTTGACGTTCATCCTTCGTGTTCGATCGGCACGCGCTCGTGGTCCAGGGACAACTGGGGCTCTCTGGCATTGGCTATTAACTAGATGAGAATCTCCCAGGATCGTTGGCACGCGGTTGGCGTACCCTGAGCACCCGTGTACATACACGAACGGGGATACATCAACGTTAGGTACGTATCCGTGCACTTGTGCACACATTCATAGGGGGTTAGAGAGAGAGGAGACAGGAGGAGACAGAGTGGGAGGAGCTTCCTCTCGAGCAGAGAGGGAAAGATACATGGACCGTGAAGGGAGAAAGGTGGATGGAGAGGAATGATAAAGAGAATTGTGGAGGGAGAGATAGAGAGAGAGAGAGATAGAGAGATAGAGAGAGAGAGAGAGAGAGAGAGAGAGAGAGAGAGAGAGAGAATATCCAGCAGCATTAAACGATCGCGATATCAGGGTCGAAGGTACGAGGCAATGTGCCCTCGACTGATATTTAGTCCAGGGCCACTCATAGACGGTCGTTACGCCACTGGGATATTCCGATGGTCCAGCCGGCGGCTGCTGCATCGAAACTTCCATGACGACGCAGACGACCGACGCCATTCGGTGCACGTGTGCTCAGATCGACCCGCAAAGTTAGCCTTACCTTCCGTCACGGGGATTCCCCCTACTCCGGCATCGGTAACACACTCTGTCGGTCGTAGTGAGAAACTAAAAAGACCGTCTATGGACATATGGATGGACGGTTGGAGTTGAAGTGGGTTTGTTCGAAGATTTAGCAGTTTCTTTTTGCAAGGAGAGGTGGATGTTTCTCGAGGAGATCTTTAAGGACCCAGGAGACGTCTCAGAATCCTTCCGTCAACGGTTGGTTCAGGAATTTAAAAGTCGGAGTAAAATTGCCTCTAGAGACCGACTTGATGGTTCTGGTAGACCGTGGTTCTGGGTCCAGGGCAAGACAGCGAGGTGGATACTCAAGATGAGGAATCTTCTACCAGTTTGTTCCTCGGTAGATGTTCTTTTTCCTATTTCTCTCTTTCTTCGTTCATCCTCTTGCTCTTTCTGCTCTTTAATTACTTCCGTTCTCTCGTTCCACGCGTTCCGCTCGTTCCCTCTCGTACCCGAGGAATTCGCTATTTCCTTTAACTCTGGACTACTTCCGGCTGTCCCCGTCCCTCTTCTGCTCCCAGATATCTCAATTGCCGCTGGGCCGTCACGCTTTTGCTTCCACGTAACTTCCACCGCTACTAACCACCACTTTTCACCAGCAACACAGAGCAAAGTTGCTTAGGCACCCTCCTCATCGAGCGCTACTTCGTTTTACAAGACGAATCGCTGCTAGAGACATTTCTGAAAGCGCATCGGACCTTCGAACTTACCACCTCAGACCTCTCGCCTTGCTCTACCTAAGCTGTCTGTTCATCCGTCTGTCTTCTTCGTCCTTGTCTTCTAATTTGGGGTCTTCGCAACCTACAGTGAATCCTTCACCTACGCTTCCTCCTTCCAGGCCCGGACCCAACCTCAGGAGTAGCTGGGAAATAAAGTTAGGCACTTGCGATACGAATGAGCTCGTTCAGCGTTACATGGCTGCCGCAACGTTCCAGAGGAAGTTCATCAGCTGCCGACACCGTCGCCGCAGACGATCACGACCGAGTCTGGGATACCAGCAGCAGCCCCAACGAAACGGAGGCAGTAACGTTATTTTAAATGACGGCTGAAATGAAATTTCGAGCCCAGCTTTATGGAACCGTACTGGCATCTCTTTCCCTCGTCCTCCTCGACCCACCAGCCAATTCCCCCCCTCCAGCATCCATGTTCTCCAGCAACCGCTGACTCTGTACTCGCAACTTCAGCGAGCAACCCAGCTTTCTTTCAGCGTAGAAATTCTCGCCTTGGCTCATAAGAAAGATGGTATTTTCTCAAGCGCAGTACAGGGGGCGCCTATCGGTTTCCGGCGAGTCAACATCACCAGGAGTTTACCTACGTCATCGTCACGGTTAACGTCACCCTCGCCGTATCTGTTACTACCTCGGCATCGTCGTCACACGTAGACCAGAGTCAGGTCTGTGTTAATCTTCGGACAAAACTTTTCAGAGAATTTTTTTTTTTTTTTTTAACGTGCGACTGACATTTTGTATCCCACTTGTAATATTCTTTTATTGCGTACTGCATTAGCAGATGGGAGAGACGTCGGCGTCCTTTTTTATTCGACGTCCGTCGCAAGGGTAGGACGTCGTCGATTTTTCAACAGCGTCCTTCGTCATTCCTTCCACGATCAGCTCTTTGTCTCTGTTCCTTTCTTTATTCCTTTCTTATTGTCAGTCTCCTTCCCATCTTCTGCGGCTTCTACTCTCTCTCTCTCTCTCTCGCTCGCTCTCTCATCTCTCTGCTGAACGCTCTTGGTAGGTAGACGGCTATCGATTGCAAGCTGCCATGCCAGCCAGTGGCTTTGAGTCGCGTACTCGTTGCGCGCGTTACCCACCACCCACGTCTCTCTCTCTCTCTCTCTCTATGCTTTACCTTAACTTGGCTAACCTAACCTCAAACGAATTACAACAACGTTACGTCATGATACGATAGTGACGGCGTGTGTTGCTACGGATGATAAAGTTCAGAGTGGACACAGAGAGAGAGAGAGAGAGAGAGAGAGAGAGAGAGAGAGAGAGAGAGAGAGAGAGAGAGAGAGGGAGGGGGTGTGGACAGGTGCGGGGACTCTCATCTTCGAGAGAGATCAATCTGGACAATGTAAGAAGAAAATAAAGGTTAGGTAGGAACATGTAAAGAAAAAAAAGTTTCCCTGGGTAGCACCGATGCTCCGGACCCTGGCTACGTGGTGGATGACAAGGAAACAAGTCCCACGGGGGATGATGGGGATGTGCACGACTAGGACTCCGACGACCCACATTCCCTTGAATTTAATTTCATGCCTTATCTCAAGCGTCTGCACAATGCCTCCAACTGGGGCAACTCTGAATCCCCCTTTCGCTCGTCTCTTCCTCTTTCAACGAAACAGAAACTGCATCCGTCGTCGAACCTCTTCCGCGAGGCCCTCTGCCTTCGTAAGCGCGCACTCGATCTGCACCTAGACTCACCCGTCTCTTCCGTCACGTATAGAGTCGCCATGGTGTCCTTCGTCGATAACCTGATTCAGCGCCAGGAACACTCACGGAGCATAATAACGTAAACTTCTGGTGCACGCAGATATCGTCCAGCGATGAGGAGGGTGAACGAGCGCCAGGATAGGACGTAGTAAGAGGTGCCTGGAACGATGCAGAGCAGGAACCCCGGCAGCTATTATCAGAGACGATGCTGCCCGGCACGTGGACCGGATGGACCACCGTCATCGACGAGGGGCGCGGAGCTGCTCTGCTGCTGCTGCAGCTGCAACACGGCGACCTCATCCGCACCAGGTCTCTTGGCTAGCATCGGAGTCTGCGTCCTGGTACTCGGTTACACTCTGCTTGGCGCCTTTGCCTTTATGGCTCTCGAGGGAGGTCTCAAGTCGGTGAGCTCTCGTCATCGTCATCCTCATGATCATACGGCTCTGAACTGTTTTACTCCAGGCTACGTTAACCTGAGTGATCTATCTCTTTTACTTTCAGGAACCACCGACCGTCGTTGGCAGCAGCTCCAAGGTCCCACGGGAACCAGGATCGCGTCTATCGAACGAGGATGAGAGTGCAGCTATGGAACTTCGTGCTCGCACTGTCGAGAAACTCTGGATCATCACCGAAGATCTCAATGTCCTCTACAAGGAGAATTGGACCAGACTAGCCGCCAGGGAAGTCCTGGAATTTCAAGAGAGTCTGGTACGAGGTCTTTCCCAGGCACCATCGTCCATTTATAAGAGTCTACCACCTCAGCCGCCACCCAGACATCGCGGGGTCGGCTTTGATCAGGAAAGACGCAATCATGGACGTCGCTGGACCTTCAGCAGCAGTCTCCTCTATTCGCTTACTCTCATCACTACCATAGGTGAGCGACCGGTTGGGGTCATCCGCGTTCGCTATTTCTCATAATCAATCAATATCGTACAGTCGATAGACATCAGTGGATATTAGTAAACAGAAATTAAAATTCAGAGTCGCCGATGAAGAGCCGTGCTAACTTTTATTCGTGGAGTGACCCTACGGATGATGTTTCTCTATTTGGTTAATGGACAAGGACCGGATATACTCGTTCAATTGGCTGATCTGTGCGCTCTTGAAAATATCTGGTCAATCGATCCGGAATTCGAGTTAAATTCAAGCGCTTAACGCGCGTGTTCAAGGACACTTCGTATGTTAGCCGTCCACTCCATTTGCCAAGGGGTGGGACGGGAGAGCTCAGGATTGTCCACTTGAACGAAAATGCTACATTCTAAAAATACCACGTCAAAGTCGATACTCGGCTGGATATCGGACCCACCGAGACCTCTGATTTTACTTCATCTTTGGCGCAGAACCAGACCACCAACCCACTGTGCCTGGCCGTCGTTCTCCTACTTCTAGACCCACCGGACAGACCCCGCGACATTCTCTATCGGATTTTCCTGGGTCACCAAGTCCCGGATATGAGACCAACTTCCGGACAATTTCCAACTGAGTTCCTTGAAGTCAGGAGGCATTACCAGTAAAGTGACTCGACTTCCTTTAGTCGCTTAACCTGTTTGCAGACTGTGCATTTCTGAGTACGTGCTGCGCGCACCCTGGACCCAAGCCATTTCTACCACGAAGACAACGCCCTGGCGCTTAAAAGACCCTTTGACTCTCTTGATGGTGCAACAATTCGCGAAAAACACTGCTAATTTCGAGCGGCGCGATTGTTCCGTAGAAAAGGAACGACGCAGGACAATGGGGAGGGCGTGGAGCGCCTTCGGGGACAGAGACCACTTTCCTGGATTTCCTGCTTTTTCTCGTTTCCGTCGCTTTCTTGGCAAACGGAGTAAAACGCGATATTTTCTTTTTTTTTCCCTTCTTTACGCTTCAATTTCTGTATTTAAACGGTCAACGTGCTTGAGCTCTTCGATATGAGCTATCGCTTTCCTTAAAAAAGGATACGACTGGCTTTCCCGTGGAGAATCATTTCCAATTTTAATCATAGGATCTACCTGCGACGTACGGAAGGGAATAAAAATAATATTTAAGAATAATTCAAATATCCGTCTTCATCTATAGGTTATGTCAAATATTATATTTAGCTTACCTCCAGTTCACCGATACACGAGAGACAACGATGATCGATACTGTCTTCGCAGACACTCCTGGCGTTCCGATGCTTGGGATATAAATAGAACAATGAGAATTGAATCGTTCAAAAGATACAAAAGGACGCAGCCTGATTCGTCCCATTGATTACGTTAGTTCGGTTCACTTCCGCCAGGGAATTCAAAATGTCAGCGCTATCGGGCACGAGACCAGCAGCTGGCAATTCGAGTAGCCCCGGTCGACAGGAAGCGAGATAGCGCAGCGTGCACGTAATCGATTAAACCACAGGATAAGGATCACGTTGCTCCTTTGAATTGCAGGGTACGGAAGCGTCGCGCCACGGACAGTCTGGGGCCGCCTGATCACGATAGTCTACGCCCTGGCTGGGATCCCTCTGATGCTGGTCTACCTGAGCACCGTCGGCGACGTACTCGCACGCAGCTTCCGCAGACTCTACGCGCGCCTCTGTCGTCCACGTAGTTGCACCAGGAAGTCATCGGGTATCGGCGGCAAGGCCTATCGTTATGACAACCACGTGGAGAGCAAGGCCATCGCCGGAAGCTTCTATCCTAGTAAGGAAAGCTCCTGCGATGACCTAGGACGGGGTGGTACTGGAGGAAGTGCTGTTCTTCTAGATTGTGGAAGCGAGGGACTTCAGGCTGCCACCAGTTCGACTGCGCTTCAGGACAGCGGAAGTGGCAAGAGGCACTTTCATCCTTGCTCGTTGTCCCTGTCCCCGTCGCCGTGTCCGGATGCCGTGAGGATACCGATCAGCCTCTGCCTCGCCATCATCATCGTGTACATATGCGGCGGGGCTGTGATGTTCAATCGACTCGAAGGCTGGAGTCTTCTGGAGGGTAGTTACTTCTGCTTCACCAGTCTCGGTACCATCGGCTTTGGCGACCTTGTGCCAGGTGGTCGTAACGCTCCCTCGGCCACCCTCGAGGAGCTGAGCCTGTGCGCGTGCTCCCTGTACATCCTGGCCGGGATGGGTCTGATTGCGATGTGCTTCAACCTAGTGCAGGAAGAGGTAGTGCGCGTCGTGAAGGTCTTTGGTAGATTGTGCGGCGTTGGCATGGGGAGTGTCGGTATGAGTGGTATGGGGAGTGGTCCAGGAGGTAAAGCCGACGCGGAAGGTGACGGAGGCTCGAACGATTCAAGACTCTCCGAGGAGGAGGCCATCGCCATGTCGGTTGTGTCAGCTTCCTGACAGCACGCGAGGGCCACGTCCGGCCACGACGCTAAACTTCTTGGTCACTCCCATCCTCTGAACAGCGCCATTAAGCTCTCACCAGGACATCACTCGTTACCCAGAAAGAAGATGCCTCCGGACTGCAGAAACTCCCACTTCCAACGTGGACAGCCACTCAGACGAAGTGGCGGACCGGCCATGTCTCCGGAGGAGGGCTCACTTCACTTTGAGTACTTTGTCCCGAGGAGCGTCAGCGAGTTTAATCTCGCCGCAGCCGCAGTAACGGATATAGCAGTACCTCCGCCACCTCCAGCATCGGTTCTCAGACCAAACTCGATGGCCTCTTCCGGTACGATGACGCAGAACGCAGTGGGCAATGCCGCCGTCGGAGTACCTCCGGCCCTCAGACCACCGTCCGCACCCAGTGCTCTCGTCCCTGGCACTCAGACTCGTCTCATGGACGTAACCGCAGCAACGACGAGAAGCCGCGAGAAGATGGTCACCTTCGAGGATGAGGGTATTCCCGGCTCGACCCCTACGAGAAAGAACCTCGCGGGCCTCGAGGATGTCTTCATGTGACGCTGTAGTCCTGGCTGAACGAGGAGGAACGCTGGGCGCCTAAGGACTCGCTGTCCTCGAAATCCAACCCCATGGAATTGATCCCAGACACGAGTTGCCTCTCCTCCTCCTGATCCTCATCCTCGTCCTCCTTTCTCAAATTGTCTCTCCGCCGTTTCTCTCTTATCAGTCTCTGTCTCAGTATCCTGAAATCTCGATCGAGGCAACCCACAACGCCTTCGTGCGACCGCAGCGCTGCCCCCGCTCCGAATGGCCAGTGTACGAACTAATATGAATGTAATCAACAATGAAATCGACCTCGCGAAATGACTTTTTTTTTTTTCACGAGGATTCAGCCGGTGGTGATTGACTCATAGGTTGTTCCTTCCAGCAATGGATATTAGCTATACGCCCGTGCAACTTATGCAATTGGAAGGATTTATGCCATACATATTACGAGAACCCGTGTACGTATTCAATGACTATATACACGGATTCAATCGAGGAGTCTTCGTTCCTTTATCGAGACCGTCGAGACCTACTGGAGAAATGTATTTTTCATTTGTACATTATACATATATAATATATCCATTTGAAAAGATCGTAAATAGAGACGTACCGGCGGTCGGTAACATAGATATCGACAGTGCATCCAAGTGTCTCTGCGATTCGCTCAAATCTGTACTTGTGATTGCGTCGGATTAATTAAGAGTGCAAATCAGAGAGAAAGAGAGCATAGAAGCTAGAGTGAGATACTCAAACTCACCGGGCCTAAAGAATATCCGCCACGTCCTAGTGGCGCCATCTGACAACGGCGAAATTCCGTTTGGTTTCCTTTTTTTTCAAACTGATGTCACTACGTAACTATGTATACTGTATAATTCAGAGCGCGAATGTTCGATCTTGAAGTTCTTCCAATTAATAAAGAACCAGGCCTTGTAGACTTTGGCGAAACTTCACGAGGATGCACGATCACGTGGAAACGAACCGAAACCGCGGTGCGTTCAGCAAATTGTTAAGCAGTTCTTGAGAATCCGACTCTGCCCTAATTTTATTATCCAACTATCGATCGTCCTTCATCGACATCAATCAAATAAATTATCGACGTCATCCCCATTTGACATTTTGAATTTATTAAAGTCCCGTGCGTCATCGAGGATTTTCTTCGATCGAGCGCCGTCGCACTAATGACATCGCCGTTATCATTTTCATCGCAATCAATTGTCATTCTCATTGACATCGCCATCGTTCTCGCGATACGCTCATTGCTGACTACTATTATAACAAATTATTCTCATTGTCGTACGATGTAAAGAGCCAAGTAAAGTTTTTGCGTCAGAGTGAAAGAAAAAAAAATACACGTTCCTCATTTGAGAATTCTTGCACGACTTTATCTTTGTCTACTGTCACGTCCTTCCGCTCCGTTCCACTTCAGCGCCCTAACCTATCTGACCGAGTTTGATCTTGACTCAATTAGCAGCAAAACGCTAATGGTCCATTTGCATCTGCACGTTATCTCTCTTATCAATTATCAATTAGATTAGAGCGATGTGTATCGCTATACATACAGCTGTTCTATCTTTATAGCTATATCTACGTGTATCGATATCGGTAAGTTCGAGAACTAATTGCACTATTCGGGACATTGAAGGTGCTGCTGGGACTTTCTCGTGTCAAATGGTTCGTTAGAGCATAAAGCAGCAATCACACTGAAATTTTCAGAATTTTTTCCCATTCCAGACACTCCAAGCTGTTTTGGACTTGGTAATGGCTACTTTAGGTTAAGCACTTGGGTCTAGTATTTCAAGGGACTCGTGCAGGTCCAAAATTTGCAAATCAATTGTGGACCGTCGATAGCTCAAAATTTGGAAGACGCGAATGATAAAAAAAAATGCCTAGATCTTTAACTATGAAATCATCGTGACAATTTTCGATGTAAAAGAAAAAAGTTTCTCCTAGAAATTTCTGCCAATTTTTATCATCTAGCAGCTGATAGGGTATCTGCAAAAATTGCTACTTTAAGATGCAGTGTATTTATATAGCGCAATTTTTGTTACTTTCGTTCCATATTTTTCGCATACTAGATGGCAAATAATTTTCAAATTTTATTAACACGACCATTAAGCACCTACCGAGTGTCTATAGAAAATTCAAATTCATATTTTGGATTTATCCTCATGATCGAACTACCTTACATATAAAATTTCAATGCTGGATTCCCTGAGGTAGTATTTTTTTTTAGAAAAAAAATTATTAGCTGAAGGAATCGATTTTCAAAATTCCCCCTCTCCAAATATATCAGTTCACACGTGTAATATTTCGTACGAAAAAATGTATAATTTCTGAAAATAAGAAATAACAAACGTCTTTGCAAAAACCAATCAAGTTCTAAACAACGATAGTTTTGTTTAAGAAACATAACGCGATATAGGACTTTCTGTATATGTTAAAACGATGTACACAATTTTAGCATTCTAAATCGGCCATCTTTCATTGCCCGTGCGTCTTACGTGATCCCAGAAATTTTTCTTATATTCTAATTACTCTGGGGCAACGGTCGCATAGTTGGGAGTCCTGCTGTTCATCTTCTTCAAAGTGATTTTTGGTATCACCTTTGCTTCAGTATCACCCTCGAGCAAAGAGAATATCCTGCATGACGGAAGTTTGTATCCTGCGCAGGAGGTAAGATTTGCTTTGAGATTGAATACAGGAAGAAGCTTTATGACGTAATGGGTACAGAGTTCATTCGCAAGTATAAATATCCTCCAGGCACCATCTTTAGAAAAAATTTGTTCCTCTGACGACGAAGCTCTTATGAAATTGTCCAAGGACGTTCTCAATACCCAGAACGATCGTAAGGATCATTTCAAAGGACTGCCAGTTCAATTTCCGGTAAGAAATTTACGAGCCAGATGTGCTCCTCTTTGGATTATTGGAAGTTCCAGTTATTTCTTTTTTACCGACACAGACCGAAGTCGATTTTATAATAGTTGGTGGCGGAAGTGCAGGGTGCGTTCTGGTCTCACGTCTCAGTGAAGGATCCAAAGACCAGTCAGGTAATTGGACTGTATTATTGGCAGAGGGTGGTGGATCAGCACCTACAGCGAATGTATTTCAATCGTCAAAATGCTTCCGTCGACTGGAATTGCGTTCTTCTTCACGGAAGAAGGCTGGTCTAGCTGCACCGGAAGGTCGTTGAAGATGGCCCCAAGGTGGGAACGTTATAAAATTCTTCTGGCACATCTCATTTCAGGAGTCAACCATAAGGAAAGGAAGGAGAAAAGAATTATGAAATTCTTCTACTGTGACGTTCTAGCACATATTCCAATGTCCATTTCCGTTTTTTTCACATCAAAGGCAGAGTATTAGGTGGTACGAGCGTTCTCAACGTTATGATGTAAATGAGAGGTCGTTCCAAGGATTACGACAAGTGGTATCTGCCAGGATGATCCTGGCAAGAAGTGGAGCCATTCCTTTTACGTAGCCAGGACAATTGACATATTGGTACTCAGGCTGTTAAAGTAACTTTCTGTTCCTGTAACATAGTAGATATATCCATGTTTGATATTAAATTTTAAACTTGACTTCCATTCCTGTATCCAGCTGGAACATCGTACCACTGGAGGATTCTACAAGGTCCAACGATTTCCAGACCAACCATGACCGGCCTGGAATATCCTGGAGGCCACCCAGGAGTCAGGATTCTCTGTACCTGGTGAACTCAATGCTAAACTTCATCCAGGGTTTACAGTTGCTCAGGCTATGCAGAGGGGTGGCCTTCGATTAAGCAGCACTAAAGCCTTTCTGGAAACTGTGATTGATCGACCTGGCCTGATAGTCTTATTGGAATCAACGGTATGATTATACTGTGTATCAAATGCAATTGCTATTCAGTTGGATCTACGATGAATTTTTTAGGTTCACCAGGTAGTCATTGAACCCAGGACAAAGCGTGAATATTCGCACAATGGTCTCATCGGGACTGTTGGAGCCAAGAAGGAAATTATTTAATCAGCCGGTGCAGTGGAGTCACCTCAATTATTGATACTGCCTGGAGGAGGACCAGCAGATCATTTTAAGAGTCTAGGTAGAAGAAGCTGAATGAGATTTTGACTTTGTGCTTTAATTTATATAAACTTGCCATACCTTGAGAAGTGATGTGATCCCCATAGAATTTTAATTTAATTTTAATAGAAGCTCTGGTGACATACATATATCAACGACTTGAAATGTTAAGGGTCACTAGGTTGAATCAACGAACGTGGCGATCATCGTAGTGACTGTCGTAGGAATCTGCACAGCAGTCCCATTCGTCTTCTGGAGTTTCTCTGCTTGTGTTTGAATGACGAGGAGAATTCCTGCATTCATTTATATCGTTTTGATCCTTTGAACTCATATTGCATAACATTCCTGAAGGAATATAAAAACTTATAATGTGCTTGGATATTTTTTAATTATTTTTAATGGCTACCTTTGATCTTTTGGAAGAAAGACTCCTTGTTATCTTCGTCCCCCTGGTCGTTTGCTTCTGCTCTCGATGCTCTCCTCTCCAGATAACAATTCACTGCACTTCCTATCTGCATAAACTGGATCAGGACCACGTGAATGGTGCAGATCAGAATGAATAATATTATTGGCAGACAAAGATTCGTCTCCACCTCATCCAGGATATCGTTCACAGATTCTGGGAGTATCTCGTAGCTCATCCTGATCAGTCTCAGTACAGAGCTCACGTTCAATCTAGTAAATTAACCTAGTTCTTCCAATAATTTTGATAATTCACAGTAATCCTATTTTCCTTCCAAGTTCTTCGGTATACTTGATGATTTCATTAACTTTATAATTTCCCTTTTTTTTTATATACTGTGTAATATTATATCATGCCTACAGTCTGGACTGGAGCAAAATTTCTATACCTAGAAGGTTGCGCCGAAGGGGTTGAAAATCTCGAGGTGTCAGTTAAAAAAAAGCCACTCTCCTGCGTTGCTTTTGTTCTTAATGTGACATCAAAAACAAATAACGTTTCAGGCATACCAGTCATTAAAAATCTACCGGGTGTAGGTAAGAATCTATGGAATCACCCAGGTTCTTGATCCTCAGTTAGGTGTCAGAGGGATTCAAAGACTTCAGGTTATTGATGCTTCCAGCATACCCCTTGTATCTTCTTGTAATCTTGCTGCTTCTTTTACGATGGTGGTTGAAAAAGGCGCCCATCTTGTACGACAATACTGGCAGCGTTAGAAATGCTGTAAAATTACCGAATAATTTGGAGATATGGAATTACATAGGTTAGATACAGGATCTGTTAATTGACTTCAAGTTATAGCTGGAAATGTGTATTATTTTCATTTAATGTACTTATATGGGATGGATAGAAGTAATAAACTTTTAACAGTGTACGTTGAGAGAGTGTAGGATGAGATTTTAATATATCTGAAGATAAAAATAAAACGTTGATATTTATAGCGACACTGAATTTTATGGTCTTTTTTATTATTTACGGTTAATATGTAATATTGAAGAATTGGCAGACCTCGGATTAGATGACATGCGCATAGCGGAAATAAAGATAGGTTAGGTTAGGTTTAATGAGAACCACTGAACGGAGCAGTGTGTATCGTAAAGAAAACAATATTTTCTTTTGAAAATTCGCGACTAACATAATTTCTTGAATTTCGTAGGTTATAACTGTGAAAAAATGCCTGGCGGTATAAAGCATCGTTCCAATTCTCAAATTATAGTTTGGCTTCAGAATCTAATGCGAGGTGTAAGTTAACACAGTCTGTTTTGTACGATTTATTGTCGTTTTTGGGGGTTAGTTTTTATTGAAAATTACGTAACATTTTTTATTTTATCACAATTCACGTATTAATTTTATGTCAGGGTAAATAATATAATTAATTACTAAATTATAGCAATAAAGAATTGATTATTTATCGAAAAGAAATAAGGCAGTTGTTTTAAGGGTACTCTAGTACTTTATAGTAGAATTCTTTAAATTTAAATTTGTATATATTAATTTATTTTCTTCTAAATTTTCTCTGTGTTTCAGGCAAAATCTAGAACTACTCCACTTCGATTTGCAGATTGTATTGCAGCCCGCACTCAACCACCACCCGATCTCCCAGAAGGACCATATCACAAAACTTCCAAAATATATTACTTTGTACGAGATGCAAGAAGAGAGGTAGAACCTCCTCTTCTCATCTCGAAAGCTAAACAAATCACTGCTGGGTAAATATAGCCACCGTGTACTCACATACTTCTACTAGTAAATAAAAATATTCTTTTGCAAAATTTCAGAGGCGAGGTATCGGCGAAACCCAAACTTCTTACACCAGGCAAGGTTTGGTCTTGGGACTAACTATCAAACGGTTATCAGAATGTGACTGTTCTAAATGCGAGTCACGATAGTGTGGACTGGGTAGAAGAATGTGGATGTGACGTAAGTGGTTGCAAAACCATAATAGTATAAGACCTTGTAAATGCTATACTGAATTAATAAATAGAATCTATACATATTTATTAAATTAATCAACAACATCTTATAAGAGAAATAACATCCGAAAAAACATGAGAGTAATGGCTTTAATGTCATTGTCAACGATTAATAATTGATAGATTTACAGAGATTGACAAAGAGCGGAATGTTTTCATCAGTGTCCACAGCTTGAATAACTGAGTCGCACATAAATACTGAGGATACCGTAGAATGTTAGATACAATTAAATACATACATATCGCCTGAAATCATTACATTTATACACATAAGATCAAAGTCACCGCATCTTATAATACAGCATTTAAACAATTACCACTGTCACCCTATTTAATCTAGAGAAATTGAACCATAGGACTTCTTTAATTAAATACATCCGCAGCACCTTCTAACCTCTCCCATCCAAAAGCTTAGTATGGGATTTGATTCTGATAATACTGTATCATATCGTATGTTTTCGTGCGGAAATTAAGAAAACTGTTGCGTATCACGTTGAGCATGAAAGCGGCGGCCTCGCGATCAGTCAAATTTGGTGCAAAACGGGCACGTAACAACTTGATAGTCTGACCACGAAAGCAGGGTAAACCGGTATCCAGCATCAGTGAGACTAGTGAAATTATAGCTTCCTGATAAGGCCTAAAGAACCAATTAAAGATGTCACATTATCCATTACCAATTGAAAAAATATTCCTAGCAATCTGAAGCTTCACGTACCTGACTGCCAGGAAAGCTTGAACGCAAAGTTCCATGAACCAGCGGAACGGCGCTGCTTCCATCTTGCCACCCATGACGAGCACCATCTCGTCGGTGAGCTTGATATCAGGTTCGAAGCCCAGGTTGCCACCTGGTGAACTTTCAAACATGAATCCAAAGTCTATATGAATAATGTGACCTTCGTTATCCAGCATAATGTTCCCATTATGTCGATCCTTGATCTGTAGCAGGTAGGTGATCACGCTATAAGCTGCCATAGACTTGACGAAGTTGCGTCGTACGTTTTGAAACTCCTTAGTGGTTTCGTCTCCATATTTAGTTATGAAATATTCATACATGCCAATGTCCGTTTGTCGACCTAGTTGATCTCGCGATTTAGCATTTGGCACGCACTCTATTACACCGCACTGTCAAGTAATTAAATAATTAGAAAATTCATGACAGATTATCCAAAATGAAAGTATATTTATAACTCACTCCAGGCGCGGTAGCGACAACTCTATAAGGGAAGAGATACAAGTTAAGTCCAACTTTTTGAAATATATTTTTAAAGATGCTGATCACTTGGAGCGCCAGCATATCCTGCCTGACATCATCGCCGACCTTGAATATGGCTGCTTGCCATGACTCAGTAGCCATATTATATTTGGTTTCCTGCTTCGTGTTCGTGGAGACTGCCATGGCAATGTTCTCCAGTTCATTTATGCCGTAACGCTGGACCTTGAAGCGCGCCAGGAAGGGCGCTTTGGCGGCACTGAAAGAACAAATGGAAGCAATTGAAATTGACAGGACAGACAAGGGACTGTCGAAAAGAACCTTACAAGACCTGGTGGTAATGAATTCTTAACGATTCAAAAGTTATTATACCTTTGCATAGGTCTGCCACTGTTGTAGTCAATGTCAATGACCATTGCCTCCGGATTTGAAGGCAGGTAACAGCCAGGTTGTACCTTGATTTTACGAAGAGCCTTCAGACACGCTTGTTCTCGTTCAGGCCCCTTCGGATAAGGTCTTATTTCACCGGAAATACTCGTGATCTTGTCAAAGAAGTCAAACTCCCTCTCGTAGAACTGCTTGGCTGGACCAGACAGAGAACTTAGGATGCTCTTCACCAGGGAATCCAGGACGTCGAAGAGGACTGGATCCTTTATCAATTTATCCTCGTCCATGTACATATTGGTATGCATATTCCAGATGAGTTGATGAGCCACCACCTGATAACAATTTCTTTTCGTGAACCAGTTCAGGAACTCTAGCTGATTAGTCTAGCAAGCTATACTTTGGTTTGCGTACCTGTGAACGCTTAGCGATAGCTTTTATGAACTCGATGACATAGCCCATGGAATCATGACGGACAGCCTGGACCAGCTGGGGTATATAAAAGAGAACAGCGTCAGCTGGGTAACTGCTGAGAACCTGAACAGCATACTGAGCCGAAATAGGATGATGTGGAAACTGCCTGGAGAAGTAAGCCAATGCCTGTATAGGCGACACCCTGGCCCAGGACAGCATATAGACCAGCTGAAGTAACGATTGTCACAGTTGCAGTAAACAATTGTTTCAATACTTAAGGCTTCTAGAAAACAAGACTGTCTGACCTCTGGCGCGTCGTTCAGAAGAGTGTCCGTGGTGACGAGATACTGCAGAGCCTCAGGAACATTCATTACGGGAATAGGATTGAGTCGTACCAATCGGCAAACCTCTCTGACGATGATGTCCGAGTTCTTCAAACGAACCGGTAGGTAGACTGCAAGGACTGGACTGATCTCCCATGCTAATCTGGTGTAATCTCGCCAGCGCTCGTTCATGGCTTTGGAACGCCACTCGGCGATGCTGGCTTCACCTTGTAACGTAAGATCTTGCCTGCCACCTGGATTGCGCCAAACCTGGTGATGAAAATCATAGTGTTAATGATATTTAAATTGTACGCCGATCGTTACGGACGGACGGAAAAGCTTACGGACCAGCAAGAGTTCTATTTCCACGGCTAACAGCTCCAGAATCAGATTGCGCTTCTTGATGTAGTCCTTGACGAATACATTTGCATTTACCACCCGTTTGCTACGATTACTACGTTTCCCTAGAGTGTTGCTACTAGCTGATAGTGGGATAGTGTTGATCCAACCGGTGGCACCTGGTTTACCCAATTCGTTACCGATCGGCGCCGAAGAGTTCATTGTATCGGTTTGCAACATGGTCCCTGCGCTACTTGGCGGTCTGATCATGTCAAAGTCACCTTCTCCACTCGCCATCAGGTACTTCTTGTCACTGTGCATCACCTACGGGTACGAGAGTGTCTTACGACCTAAACTATACCGGTGTTCTTGATCCAGTAATTGAATTTACCTGCCAGAATCTAATAAGAGTCACTATGTCCTCTCTGAGCTGATCAGGTTCCTGAGTAGGAGTTTGACGTTCTCGACAGAAGTAATCCAAGCAATTGGAGTAGACGCGTTCACGTAGAACGTTCTTGCTCAAGGCTCTAAATATAAGCGGTGCCATTAGCAAGGTTTTCTTCAGGGTGAACGAAGAGAGCTTACCTGGGTAAGATGTCGCCCTGAAGAAGCAGAAGACCGCAGGAGAGTAGTTTGAAACGTACTCCGACAGCGGCTACGTGTCGATTCAGACCATGATCCTCGCTGGATGCGCCAACGGTCATTGGTAACGATTGATGGAGCAAGTGAGCAATCATCTCTACAGTCTCCTGACAACAGTACTTGGCAGTCTCTATGAGCTCCACTAAGAAAGTCACCCAGATCTCATGAGGCTTGACGTAGGGAGGATTTGGACCTAGTTTGCAGCCCTCGTAAACCGCCAAGGGGCTGACTTCCTCACGTTGCACGGAGAACAGACCCATCCTTTTAGAAACCGTGTACTGCCACGCGGATAGCATCTCCTGGAGGAAGCAAAGCTTCAGATCCGGTCGCGCCGTGAAGATCCACTGCCAGCATTCCACTGCCGTGGTTATAGCTTGATCGGTGAAGAGCTCCACTTGGGACCAAGCCACCGTGTGCAACAGACGCCTGTGTATCCCTGAAAGGAAGATCAAACATAACCTTAATGTTTCTCCAGAGAAGCTGTCCTCCGTTTGTACCCAGGTGCACCAACCTGGTATCGTTATAAGAAGCGCAGTGGCACGCCAAAGCCCACGGCGATGCTCCACTTCGTTTTTATTCTGACAAGCTTTCCAAACGGCTTTGATCAGTCGGTCTACTACGAGTGATTCGCTTTGAGTCTCTTTAGTGAAGCCTGCGTTAGCGGATTCCGGAGAGGGTGTGTCACCCTTATCAAGTGCTAGCATGCCGGCTACTTCTCCAGCATACCTGGACCGGGTGGACATCATGGAGATGAGCCAGGAACCACCGCTCTTACCGTTTCGTGATCGTTTGTCTAAGGAATTGGTCTGAAAAATTATAAAGGATCAGTTGATTGGTAGTATTGCCATCTAGATCACTGATCGTTACTCACGTTTAGAGGTGCCATTGGCACCGTTAGGTCAACGAACTCCAGAACGGAGTCTGTGGCCAGTGACAATCCTGCATGATGCCACATCCCGGAGGAAGGTATCTGATTTATATACTCCTGTAGATGAGATCTGGTGGCATGTGGCGCCCACTTCATGGCTTCCTGAACTATTCCTTTGCATCTGGCAGTGAAGTCCTTTACGGTGATCTTAACTCAAACAAACAAAAATGTTCATCATCCTGGGCTGATTTTAAAACAAAGATCACAGATGCATATGCAGTACTGACTTCTCTGGCTTCGAGGGTGTCCATTAGCTGAATGCTGTAGGGTGTTCCTGGTATTCGAAGCATTGGTGTTTCCTCATTTGGATCAAGTTGCAGCGAAAAGGACAGAACCTGCGAAGGAAGATTTTCTCTCAGGCCAATAGAGATTTCCAACTTATCGAAGTAACTTACCTGCAGTATGTCCAGCATACTCCAGAGTACTCTGCAGTTCCAAAGTAAATGAGGAAAGGCATCCACGAGTGCACTGAGGTACTTGTCAGCGACTCGTCTGATCTGTTTATGAACGTGATTGAAATTGACTAGTAAGAACTGAGCATGATTCTCCAGTTCCTTCTCACGACGCTCGTCCTTTGGTTTGTTCTGCATGACGTCTTTGAACTTCGCAAAGACAGCATCTCCGACACTGCATATACACTGCCACATGCCGCTCTTGTCCTTCTGCAAGGCAGTGTCACTGAGGTACTCCATTATAGGCTGAAGACTTGGTTCAGGACTGTGAGCGACCCTCAAAGTCTCCAGCCAGTAGACCGACAGTAAGTAAGTACACTGAGCGAATTGAAATTTAGAAACATAGGGTGACACGTCACTGGATCTGAAGAACAGGAAGTTCAATTGACATGTTAAACAATGACAGTGCGTACCTTGGTAGGCACCTGATGATGTACTCAAACGCTAAACCTTACCTGCTGCTCATCTTGAGAATCTGCATCCGCAGCTCCTGAAGTTCATTCAAGGAGACACTGTCGTTCCTCACGGCTGAAGTATATTGAAGCTCCCGCATCTCCAGTCTGGCGCTGGTCTGGGATATCAAGTAGGGCGACTTCACGGCGATTTCTTGGACACCCTCGTACCATTCAGCTGGCCAGAGTCTAGACGAATGAGGCTCGGCAGCTGCGAATCCCATCACGACGCAGTACAGCCAGAAATCCTTGAAGAGTTTGAGTTCTCGTGGCTTGGGATGACGGATAGGCGGTAGCCGACGGACCAGGACAGCGATGACGGGAATGAGTACTCCAAGATTGCCAGCACTGCTCGAGGCTTTCTTTAAGTATCAACAGATGATGAACATAGGTCATCTTCACGCTATGAAGCAGATTATTTCATCCTCTCACCGTGGCTGCCACACTATTGGGAACCTTGTCGCTGGCACGTTTGCCTTCCAGACCAAGCTGGACAAAAAGTTCCAGCAGCCGAAGACGCAGGTCGTTCAGTTCGGTTTCACCCTGGAGATTTGCAGCTATATTGGCAAGTGCATTGGTCACCGCACCCGACACGTGACGATATGGTTTCCGGTCGTCGTTGGACGCGTAGGCAGCGCTGCTGGACTCCACCGTGATGGCAAACATCTTCATGATCTCGTCGTAGACCTGGACAGAACGAAAGTACTGAATATGCTGAACCCTGAATTCCACCAGGTGCTAATGGAACCCACCTGAGGATCGCACTTTGAAATTATCATGCATCCAAGCTGGTCCACGATGAGGATGTCAAGGGCGCTGGGTACGCGACAAAAACGCTGCTGAAAAAATGCCAGGATGGTACCGGTTGTCTTTGGAGTATCCTTCAAAGCCACTGCCACGTGTCCCAGCATTATGACAATGTTCGTGGAGATGAGTTCGCTTATCGCACGCTCGTCGCTTTCGCTATCAGAAGTAATTTAGTCCTTTTAGTTTCCACCAGGACACCTAGCTGCCAGGACACCTAGCTGCCAGGACACCTAGCTGACAGATCATACCTATCGCTCTTCTCTGCGGTGAAGAGTCTATTGGAGACACTGGCCACTAAAGCCGGTACGCAATAAGGATCTACCGAATGCGCAGCTTCCAGTGCAATACAAAGATTCTCAATGGCTGCGTCTCTTAGTCGCTCGAAGGCCGTTTGCGACGACGAGGTGTTTTGTCTTGCTTCCATTGTTTTCATTTCTTTTCCTTGAACTGATATAACAACTCCTGTACGATGCTACGATCTACCGTATATTTATTAAAAATAATAACGAGGCGTCAGACCAGTATTATCATTAGTTACCTGTCACCTTGAACCTTTGATCCTTGGGGTAACGATCATTCTGCTGACGATGCAATTTCACTAAAATGGGCGAGGGGGCGACGAGGAAGTCACGCAAGTAATAAATGGAGGTCGTCGCGATGTTGGGAAACTTCTGGGCCAGTTTTCCCAGTCCTTCTAGACAGACCATCAGCAAAGGCATATGAGCCAGCACCAACCTATGACCATGATTCGAATTTATCTTCTCCGTGAGACGACCGCAGAGGGAGTCTGCACCTGAAAATTAATTAATTGAATAGCACGTGGCGGAGAGTATTAATTAGTTTAATAATTAGTGCACTCGGCAATAATTCAACGTTAGTGATACGCTCTTGTATTCCTGTGGGAGCACCACGAATTCGGATGAGAGCGAAAGAGAAATCAAGAACAATTATTCAATCTTAGCGATAGGTTCTTGTATTTCCTGTGAGAGTCCCACGAATTCGGATGAGAGAGAAATCAATTTATTCGATCGAGGGAACAGCGTGAGCGTTAAATGAAATAAAATAAAAATTCTGGACAATTATTGTTAAATTGTTTGAATTAATTGTTTGGGGAAGTGTTAATGATAAAGGGGACATAAGCGAAAACTTAACACAGGGGTAACTCGAGATACCCTCGCCTATCAGCATGGAACTGAGGTCCGCGTAGAGTGCGGGCAAATCGTAATCCTCGCTTGCTGTAAAAACAATATCGTTTATAACCTTAATTAAATAGAAGGTAACGATGACAAATCGATTTGATCTCGACAAGAAGACGAGGATGGGAGAATTTACAAGTGTCTTGGGATTGTCCAGTAGATGCGTGGCAGAATGTAGATTCGCTGTTAGGATCTTGCTCTACGAGTATTAAATTAATTTCTAGGACAGCTTTAAGAGGACGACGAATTGGTGGAGGAGATAACTTACCAGTCTCGTCGCCGATGGCCCAGACAAGAAGATCGACGCAAGCTGAATTGGCCATGACGTTTACTTTGAATCTATTTACTGTACGAAAATTCGTATCTATGTCCTCGCGTTCACTAGCATCGTGCTGACGTGACTGCAGCTCTGTAGTACCCGAAAGGAAGAGTCCTTTGACGAACTCCTGGACGTCGCGCGTGAACGGTGCAGGTAGATCGCGTTGACTCTGAAGTAGCTCTCGCAGAAGAGCCACCATAACCAGATTCATGGTTTCGCTGAATGTTCTGTATGGGAATATCAGTACTTGGCCAGAGTTATAGACCTGGTGGATTTATAGAGCAATAATTAGGAATGTTCCTGACTTTGCAAATGGTACATCTTATAGTAGGTACAACCTGCTCAGCTTCCTCGTCGAGGAACGCCAGGGTCTCTTTAGTGAGCAGCTTCTTGGCAAGTGCCAGTATGCTTTGTAAATGCACCACACTGAACTGCAGTCCTGCTCTTCTTTCAGGACTCTCGTTACATCTCATCTGTGGGAACTGATTGAAGCTGGAGCCGTAGCGTGTAAAGAAATAGGTTGTTGGATCGTAGGGCACTGAGAGGAATGACTGTAGCGACGGACGCTTTCTCACTGGGTAGTCGTAATCTGTTGATTGCATCGCAGCCTGTGCACTGTCAATTGACAGATGAGGATTTAAATTACCACTAAGCGATCGAGGTATAATGGGTCTAAAGTTTGAGAAACTGCGCAGTTTCCTATCCTGCACTGAACGATCCTGATTATTTGTAGCTAATGGTGGGACTGGTCGTGGAAATATACGACAGAGAAGTGGTGGCTCGAAACTTGCGAAGCGACCCATCGAACGAGCTAATCCTATTAGCACCGGCACAAGACACTTGCATAGTGACACTGCACAGACAGAATATTATAAAGAGGTTATTAAACTACCTAGTATCACTTTTAAGCATTTGATGTTAAGTTTCCTTACACTTTGCCTGCAATCCCCGACTTCCATCTTGATCTCTGCATCCTCTTATCAAATTTGTTAGTACTGCTAGTATCTCTACTTGGGTTGCAATGATCTCTTCGCGTGCTGGCTCGCATCTTGCTGCCACATCACTGAGCAATGTATTTAAACAGAAACTAAAACGTTCGGCAACTGGCACACGTTCTATTGGATTGCAACGAACTTCATCCAACCATACAGCCTTTGGAAGTCCACGTAGAAGTTTTAATAGATATGGTAATATCCGATCTCTGTGTTGTAATCCAGATTCCAGAAAATAAATGCCTAATGCAATTGTTGAATCCTGCCCACGTTGATCCAAGCGAAAGACACCCTGCGGTGATTCTTGGGGACATAATTTGAACAACCGATTCACCTAAAAAACATTCATATCCATCTAACTTCGCAGCAACAAAATATGCATATTTGTATGCGAAAGAAATCAGGATCTTACGATAGTCCTTAAACCTATGTCACTGATACTCAAGGAGTGATTAAACGATAAAAACATAAATAATAATGACTTTAATCAGAACAAATGATTTCTCCATTACGCAAGCTGATAATCAAATATTTCATGTCTACAAATTTTATTTATAAACCCATTAAACCACAAGAGTGATGTCAGCGCGATGACATGACATGATAACCAGAAATAAGCTGGAATAACAGGGATAACATAACCAATTCGCAGTTCCTGTAGAGTAGCACTAATATGAAACAGCTTGAGTGTCAGTAGTTTTCTAATTTATAAAGATAATTTTACAATGACATAAGCCAAGGATCAGGTACCTTCTCCCATGGTGTAGGCTTGATAGCGGCTAAAGATCTTGCTAAATGTTGAACGGTTTTTGAGAAGAATACCTTCTCGTC
>JARQSV010000643.1:946970-962618 GCA_030142285.1 Calameuta idolon
TCCCATGGTGTAGGCTTGATAGCGGCTAAAGATCTTGCTAAATGTTGAACGGTTTTTGAGAAGAATACCTTCTCGTCCGCCGCCATCTTAGACACTGAAGTATATTGGCAAGTTTACTCTTCCCAAAACTCAAAGCATCCCCACTTCTTCAGCAATCGCTGATCTTCTTCAATCTCGTAGCCAATAAATAGTCATCCTTTTTTATTGCTTGTATATCCCACGTGAGACGGCAAAGTTCGAAAGACACAAATTTTTTTACCATCAATATACTAAAATACTAATAGGCGTTCTTAGCTAAATTTTATGTTATGAAAAATACACTGGAACAAGAAGTATGAATGTCATTTTATTTCATTCTTTCGTAGCAAAATATTGTCATACAAAGTAATTTTGAAAATACGAACCAAATCCGTATAGGGTAGTTTGATCAGCTGTCAAGCATATCTAGTAAAATTATGTTTTCCCGTTGGCAATGAGATACGTTTCAGCAAAGATGCTGTCAGTTTTTATAACAAGGTTGGCAACCTGAATCGTAACGCTCGAGTTTTGACTTCTGCAGAACGCCGTCAGTCCGTTACTCCAAATCGATTGAATCCGGAGTAAAGATTTGTAAACGAATGGAATTTATATTCGCGTAGAAGATTGATAATAGCGAGGAGTTACGGACGTAATCAGAAAGAATTATTCTATCGCTAAGTCGATATTCGACAGAGTCGATAGTAAAGAGAACAAAGAAAACGACAGTTACGAGATAAACCAGGAAGTGTCATGCGTCCAGATTCACGAAGCGTCTCCTTCACCTTTCATCGGGAAGTTCTTGGTCCGAGAAATTCGCCCGAGGTAACTCGAGCATCGAAAAACCTTAGGCAAAGACTTCAGGATCGATTTGACAAAGAGAAACCTTCGCAGAAGATGTCCAAGGAGAAGGTATCTGGAGACAAAGACAGTACCGAGAGGGGTTGGAGTAATCTCAGTCTTGGAAATGTTTCTGCGGATTCCAGAAGAGCATTGAGAAGTGGGGCTGAGAAATTGTCCAAGACTATTTCATCGGTCAGGACAACATTTGGCACAATATCTCAGGTAGATCGATGAGAGTACGACTCAATAGTGATTACTCGATAGAAAGATCTTTTGTTTCTTTGTATAAAGTTTACATGGCTTTTATACTAAAATCATTGTGGTTTAATTGTGTTAAAGAAATTTAGAAGCTCAACACGCAGACGTCAGAGACTTGATGAGCATCGTTCTCCTGGAGGATGCAGTACGTATACAAGTCAAACGCCACAGACACGTTCCAGGCGTCTTTTAGGACGTACACCTACCAAGTTGTACAGCCCGTTTGGTATTGAGTCTCCAAGACGTGCCTGGGACAAGGAAAACGATTCTACTCCAGTAAAAAGCAACATATCTCCACAGAGACGCAGGCCGTTTCGCTTTAGCAAAAACGGAGGCTTTTCAGCTCTACGATAAATTCTACAAATCTGCAACTTTTTCAGTTAGTTGCGACATAGCGGCAGCTGCGCATATCGCTATCCACAAAATATTTATGTTTAGCACTTAAGGATTTCTAATAACCGGTACTAATTTATAACTAACCGGTAAAAACAATGACAGCCGATCTCACGTGTTTTTATAGGCTTTCCGAGAAACATTTATACTCCTTATTTATAATCCGTATATGAATTTATACGATCACCCTTTTTATATGTATTTGCACGTCGACAGCTGTCCTAATAAACAAAATAAACTGTCGCGTTAAAAAAGAAAAACTGAACCTTTTCAATTATACTACACTTCATAATCCACTTCCAGATAATATACTGTATCAACTAAACTAATATTAAACATTAAAAACGAAATGTAATTAGCTAATTAATTTCTTTCTTTCAAAAATAGGTCACGACTCCAACGTCAGAACGAAGTACGTTGATTGGCGGGAAATTCAATTTTCATTAAAAGTATCTCTGGATCTCAAAAGAAAATCCGAGCACGATAATCATTGAATTGTTAAATGGATCGAATAATGATATTTACTGGTTACCAGGATTGCCCAGGGTAAGAGCAACGGATATAGAAGTTCCTGGATTGCGCAGTCGCAAGTTCCGCTGCAAAATGCGCCACCGCGGCCGAAAACCAGCGTGAAGACACAAAACGACAAGTACGAGAATACGAAAAATCGGTCACTGCGGCAAGGCCACCCCGTACCGTTAGTATTATGTGCAACGAAAAGTCGAAATGGACGGGTACGCTCAGAAGTCGAATATGGAAAACTATATGAATCTTCAGACTGGGTGAGTGAGCACCGAGTGAAACACGAAGAAGGAAACATTACCGTGTAATAGCGCTTGTTTTCATAGCTTTATTTTTAATATCGCACAAGTGAACAAAAAAAAAAGCACGAGTTACCCAGAAAACTGAACACTCATGAAGCTCAAGCCTCTATTTTTAATTTTCAAAACTCTCCAGATGGGAGGTTAAGTCGTTTCGCGCTGTATTATTTTACTTTTAATTCCCCTTCGTTCTATCGCTAACGGAATGACAACATTGTCTGTCCTCGTTCAATGCAGTGCGAATCCTCAAACTATGATGCAGTCAACACGCATATATAACGCTGCATTAGTGATTACGGAACGCCGATAATCGCGCATTGTAAACTCAACAGGAATAGCCTTAATTATGTTTTATTTTCTATTACTGGATCGAACTTGACGTAACGAACGCAACTGCTGACAGATATACTAACTATTCGCGGGATTGACCAGGGTGATGAGAGATTGAGGTTTCAGCAAATAGAATATATAGAGCAAGAGAGAGCGAGAGAGAGTGTGCGCGTGAAAGAGAAAGAAGTCGTTATTTTTACACACGCGATAAAGCAGCAACGTGACTCCTCGCAACAATCGCATTTCCCTTTCCCATAAATGTTCAAAATATCTACGAAATGCGCTATCACACGCATCGCGTTACTTCCAAGAGAATTTAATAGATGTCATCCTCTTGTTTACATCTTTTATACGAACTAGAACCGCCGTACTTTATTATTCCACGAAAAATCGTGTCACTTTTCTTATCCCGGGACGTACAGTGAGTACAGTGCTCAGGAATTTTTGGCACAAAATTCAAATTATAAAATATATGATAAAATGTGTATAGAATGTGCGTGGGGTTATGTCTGCGTTTATAAATAGGAATTTTTTTTACATTTATGCGTATATAGACATGCAACGTACCTTTCGAGTTACTTTGTATCGAGTTTCTGTTTTTTGATTTTTTTTTCCCCTAGTTTACATTTCTGTGCTAGGAGAAATAATTAATGCGCCATAATTACCATTGCGCGTCGCGACTATCGTACCTGACATAGGAACCGCAGAAATTCATTTAGTTACCCAAAGCTCATCGTTGGTAACGATCGCTCGCCATGTCCGTTAAAACAATAGCAAGACTGGGAAACAAGACACGTTCGCAATATAAATGAGCGTCGCACGTCGCAAAGGCAGTTGTACACGATAATTAACCGATAGCACTTATCTAACGATATCTCTTTACCTCGTTCTCAGTTTCTCGACTAACCCCATAAACACACGAATCGTAAAGCCTAAAGAGACTGAAGAATATTTAGAGAATCAAAATTTCTCATGCGATGTGACCTACAGCCTCCACCGGGAGTGCGTAAAGTTTCTTCGTCCAGGAAGACGATTATCCCACCAGTGCACGGAACATCGTCGTCAAATACTATATCGATACCTACCAGGAGGTAGTAAACAAGGAGTTAGTACCAAAGCAAAGTGTAATGTCGATGCAAACGGTATTGTAAACCTGGGGCGTTGCGCTCGTTACGAGGGATCGATCGAGGAAGCAATTGCAGTTGCAGCTGCAGCAGCAGCATCGCGTCTCCCGTAGGACGCGGAGCTTCTTTCGTCTTTTCGAATATTCATGGATAAACGCGCGCGCGCGCGCGCCATCACGCGAAACAGTGTGACGGTTGGGGGAGGTCGTGGGGGATTGGTAGTGCCGGTGATGGCTTTATACTGGTAACACACTCGGATAGGCAGTGGGGAATTGCTATTTCCGTGGTAGGAGAAGAAGAAGAAGAAGAAGAAGAAGAGGAAGAGAAGAGAGGGAGGGAGTAGTGGTTCCACGAGCCGCGAGAGGGTGTTTCGCGAGGCAGGTCAGGGCTGGGGCTCAGTCCGCTTACGCTCGGCGAATTAGCCGCATTCCGACGCGAACCCTTCTCCGAGTTAGTTGTGTCGCACGGTTGTCTTTCGTCGCTCCGTGTCCGTCTCCGCTGCTATTTCGCTTGGCGGCGCTTCCATCCTGTCGCGTTCGGTTCACTTTACGTATTTTTCGGGTACGGTGCAACGTGCTTACGTAATTATTCGACGTGCATATACTAACTGCACACACGTGTGACGCGAGTGAACGAGTGAGTGCGTGTTTTTCTCTTCTTTTTCGTTCTCTTCTTAACCTCTCACGTCTTATTTCCATTACTCACAGTTTGCCCTGTTTATGTCTTTCCTTGTTCCTCTGGTGCGGTGGATGGTTTGGCCTATGAGCTTCTTGACGTGGGTATAGTTTTCAAGAGAGAGATGGAAAGTGTGCGCGCCCAAATGTACATCTCTCTCGCTTTCTCTTTGACTTCGTCATGGATGCATCGCGTTGCCCTCTCTGTCTCTCTGACTCCTGACATGTTCGTCGTTGATTCATGAATTTACCGGGCCGCTGCGCGCCTTGTTTGTTGTGTTTCGTTTAGATACGTTTTGTGTGACTTTATTCTTTTTCGTGGAAAGTTAGGTTTTTCTCTTTTTTTTTTTGGTTCCTTTATTAACCGTGGTCGGAATTAAATGCGAATCTTTTTGTATCGTTCGTGGATGCCGCGCAGTTGATTGTGTGGTATAAACATTGTGGTTTATTTTTTTTATTTTCTTAAGGCGTCTCGCGTCTCGTTTGGTTCGCTCGGTAAACTTTATTTGGGTTTGTTATTGTAGTTTTAATGTTGATGTAAAAAATAAATTTTGCCAATTGGCATGCGAATCGCGAATCGTTTAAATTTATACAAGCTCGCGGTGCTACTTGTGCAAGGACTTTGTTAAGGGTCTACATTTAACCACTGAACATCTATTTTCCTTGGCTTCTGTATGTAGTGTCTGTTACCTACTTTATTTTTACCATCATTGACAAAGTATCTAAAATGAATCTAGTCAAAATTTTATAAATTTGAACATTTGTGCTCATGGAAGCGTAGCTTGGAAAGTGTTTTATGGATACTCAAAAGCATGTAATTAATATTTGTCGATAAATCAATTTGTTGGATTTTGAGTGACATTATACCTTGAAGAATATTCAGTGATTTCTTAATAAAAATTTGTAGCATGGAATTTAAACTTGCATACATAACCTTGATAGCATCTAGGCTTTACTTTTGATGATTCATTTTAGCGTTGTGTCTCTTTAGTTTTGGTCAATTTGTTCCTTTCGTTTTGTCCTTACTTGCGTTTGTTTGTTTGTTTCTGACACACAGGTCTGGCATCATAAATGCACATTTATTTTCTATTTATTTCAAACTGCTTAAAAAGTGAAAGAGTAAGAACAGGCCATCCGGCGAGTATGGCTTTGCACGGGGAAGACATAGTAACAAATTTGTTTATATTTTTTGTATTTGCCGACCCTGTCACCGGTTTTGCTCGGCGATATCAGTTGGAGCTCACAGCAACCGCAGCAGCCACATCAATCCCAACAACAGTTGCAACAGGCACCAGATTGTTTGCCTTCGACAGTTCAGCATTCGTCTCAAAGCCCAAATCAAGCCGTAGGACGAGATTTTGCAAGATATCGCAAAATGACCGATCAGCACGAACAGCAGCAACAACAGCAAATCAAATGTGGAGAGGAACCACGTACCAACCTCATCATCAACTATCTTCCACAAAGTATGACCGACAAGGAGCTCTACAGCATGTTTGTCACCATTGGACCTGTCGAATCTTGTCGTGTCATGAAGGACTACAGGGTATATCTCAAAGTATTCTTTTTAACATGTATCCAGCGTACATAGAAAATACCAACAAACAATTTAATACATGTATTTTTTTTTACAGACTGGCTATAGTTACGGCTTTGGCTTTGTCAATTATGCAAAGGCAGAGGATGCAGAGACTGCGATAAATACACTAAACGGTCTTCAGGTTCAAAATAAACGTTTAAAGGTCTCCTTTGCTCGTCCTTCTGGAGAAGAAATCAAGGAAACCAACCTGTACGTCACAAACCTACCACGGTATGTAACCAATTTACATATATTTATCAGAAAATTGACATTGCATACAAATCGTCTTTAAGCTGTCCAAGAAATAGATACAAGTAATTAGAGAAACGTCATTGATCGATCAAATTTCCTACTGTTATTTAACGCGTCGTGACACTTGACGTGGCTTCTAAAGCAATCGATCTCGTAGCGTGCGCGATGCTGCTGGTATTTCCAGCATAGTCAGATGCCGTAGGTCAGTTTATCAGCGCTACCAACGTCTATAAATATACGCTCGACGAATTTCAGGAACATAACGGAGAGCCAGATAGACGATATTTTCAGCAAGTATGGCAACATCGTGCAAAAAAACATTCTAAAAGACAAGTTGACGGGATTGCCGAGAGGAGTGGCCTTCGTCAGGTGAGTAAAAAGCTGTCATTCTTTTTTTAAATATCGAGGATCCCTTGTCGCACCCGGTAATAAAAAAAAACCGCATCGCGAAATACATTCTAAAAAAATTGGCAAATTTCCATTGTCTTCTCAAGTCTCACTGTACACGAAAAAACATGTGATCGCAACTCGTTAAATTTCTCAATAACTTTCAAGTTCTACTCGGCATTTAAATGTCGATACAAAAAGCAGAAAACTCTCTGTAAAAGTCTAAAAAAAAAGCATAAAGCAACAAGTTATCCCTGTCGTTAAAGTTCCACGAGGTTAATAGGTCAAAGTACCGTGGTCCGAGCCTATAAAATGTCATAGTCCTGTATTCCGCTCTCATTCCGATATATCAGACATTGGATCGAATTCAAAAGTTCAGGAACAGCTGTCGTTCCCTGGACCAAGGTGTAACATTACGTAACTGCTGTCACGACAAGCCCGCATTACCAGCCTGAAAGTTTATTTCTCAAAATCTCATCGTGCTCGGAGTATTTCTGCCGCGCGGCACCTAGAGTTGAGCTTGACTTGCACAATTTCAATTTACACCTCTTCACTAGTCCGGCTCAGCCTCTTCTGGCCCAGCCCGACAGACGCGACTTCGACCCACTTTGCTCTAGAAGGACGACGCGCACCCAGTCGAACGAACAGACGAAATTCCCATTTGTATTTTTCTTGGCGTCCAAGAAGACGCGATCATTCGCTTGTCCCAAGCATAAAGAGCCACTTGGACGTGCTGACTAAAATGACAATTCGATCCTCCGGCTGGTCCAACCATCTTCATTTGATCTATCCTGCTGTACTTTTCAGGTTCGACAAGCGGGAAGAGGCTCAGGAAGCGATCAATCATCTGCACGGTACGATACCCGATGGCGGATCGGAACCACTGAGTGTTAAGATTGCCGAGGAACACGGCAAGCAAAAGGCTGCTTATTACGCTGGCTGGCAGGCTGGATACAATCAGAGTCGCGGTGAGTAACTTGCAGCTTCACTAACGAACAATGTTCCTGTATGCATTGGGGTTTTTTTTTCTTTCGCTCCTTTTTACTCGTGTTGCCGTTACTCCGACCGAGAGGGAGAGAGAAAGACAGATATTTTTCGATAGCTTCCAAACAAGGACGATAAATATAGATTTGGCATTTACTTGATTCGATCCAGACGATTCTCTGCGTCGCGTCTGAATTTCGAACACACTTTTGTGCGTTCATAAAAATGATCGAGAAAAAATGTACGGGCTGGTTAAGTACAGCCTTGCTTCTCTCATCGGACCTTGCGAGTAGTCTCTTTCTCTGTGCTCCACTCTACTCTCGTTCAGGTTTCGCTGCACTATTGATCTCACTGCAGGCGGCCGGCGCGTAATGCAACACGAGTAAAGGGGGTTGAATGCATTTTGGAGTCGATGGTAGTTCGACTTGAAGGAAGACTCGTAACGATGGTTTTTCTTTGGATTATTTTACGTAGTTTTTTTCTTCTTCTTTTAATTGGATTAATTTAAAACGTCGATTTTTCTCGTAGAGACACACACACACACACACATTGTTCTCATGCATATCGTTATACCTGACACGTTGCATTATTTTCAGTCACGTTGTAGCGTAAGTTTTTATATTTTGGTTTAATGATTTTTTTTGTTTCGTTTCTTTCTTGTGTTTTTTTTCTTTCTTTCGATGCGTCGTCTCGCGTTGGATATAAATAGAGAAGGGGAATGCGTTCTATCGAGAGGTTGATGTTAGCCAAATTTGCGTCAACATTGAGCCTTGTTTTTCTTTCTCTTTCCTCTGGTTGTTGTAATATCCTGCTCTTTGTTTTTTTTTTCTTTTCTTTATCCTCGTTCTTCGTGCACTTTAAGTCTTGAAACTGTTCGACTTCTTTGTTCGTCTCTCTCTCTCTCTCGCACTGTTGCTGCTGCTGCTGCTGCTGTTGTTGTCGTAGTCCGTTGTTGATTATCGCCTTTGGCTGCTAGAGAATTAACAGGGGGGCCAATTCCCCTCGCCGCCAATTACCTGACACGAATCTCTTGGCATGCCTTTGTTTACTGAGATGCGATTATCCTTGCGTTTGTTATCTGTTTAAAGGAAAAAGGGTTAATTGGCCGTAGCAGCTGGTAAAAATGTATTTGTGATCTTGTGGGTTATGTCGATGTTTATTTTATCTTTTTTTTTTTTCTTTCTTCTTATTTGTCACTGTGCCACGACGTAACACCAATTCTAATTCGCAAATGTTTTGTCAGATAAGATGGCCACCTCTATGTCGGATTTCAACGACATCTCTCGCACTAGCCTTTGAACTAGACCGATCCCATCGTAATTGTATGGAATTGCGCGCGCACAGCTACGTGGCCCTGCGATGGCGGGAAAGATTGTCGATATATATATATATATATATTTTTTCGTTTTTTTTTTCGCCCTAAATATTTTGTACATTTATGGGATTTTTTTTCTTTTTTCTTTTCCTTTTCATTCGTTCGCCCAACGACGCGCAGTCCCGCGTGACTTCGCGTTTGAATTTTTCCCGCGGCCATCGAGAGGTCGCTGAAGTCTACTCGCTGCTCTTTTCTTCTTTTATCCGTCTGCCTCTCTTACTCTTAACTTTTTTGCCCGTGGGGTTTGCAAATGCGTGCTGTTTTTTCTTTTTCTTTATTTTTTTTTCTCTCTCTCGCGCGATTTTCCGTCCTACGACGATTCGAATTGTAAAGCGTTTCGCGCCATTCGAGCCAAACTGGCGCGACGGACGGTATGGATGGATAAATTTGTACCGGAACGCCCGTCGACGTTATTATTGTTCGTTATTACTGTTCTTTCCGTGAAAGAGCGTTCGCGTGGCGTTAGGATGAATTTGACGAAAAAAAAAAGAAAATCAAAGATATCAAAGCGCTCTCGGTCGTACTTTTTTGCACACGCCGCGAGTCGGTGAATCAAGCGACGCGTAGCAAAATTTTTTTTTTTAATTTTTGTTTTCCTCCCTTCAAGAAAAATTTTTGTCTTTCGCAAGGCTTTGTTCATTATTTTTTTTTTTTTTCTTTCTTTTCCGTATACCTCGGAATCTCCTGTTGCGCCTTAAGCTTGCACCGAGCTTTGACTTTTCGTAAAGCGCGTCCTTTTGCGCTCACCGGCGTGTTCTCTCGTCACGTTGGCATTACTTTTACACACGAATCGCGTCGACCTGCCATGCGATTTCTTGCTACTAGGCTGCCCGTATGTCTCCTCGTCTTGTATCGAGTGAAATTTGTAACTGCTTTTTTGCGCCATTGCTGTATCGTTTGAAAGATTTATCTTGATAAATATATAATTATTTTCCACCACTGTTACACCACGACTGTTATTTGCGGCTCTCACTGTACTTAAAGAATTTATTTTATTTTCATCTTTTCTTTTTTTTTTCTTCTAATTTTGTCAACAATCCTCGTATCCAATCCTGCTGTCGTCCTCGGCAGGATACCACGAGAAACCAGCACTGCCGGCGTCGCATCATCGGTACCATAAGCCACCACGAAATCATCACGCGCGTCCCGTCATTGATCGTCAGGACGATTAAAAAGGGGGACACGCTCTCAATGATTGTTTAAAAAATCGGATCGAGAGACGATCGTCACGCTTCTTCTTCTTCTTCTTCCTCCTCCTCTTCTTCTTCTCTCTCGCTCGGCCGTAAGAGGGTGGTTTGTTGATTGGTTGTTTCCATGGTTACGTTTGCTAGCTGCGCGCGCATCCTCTCTGTTATTCTCTTTAAAAGTCGCTCAACGACTCTCTGTTACTACGTTAGACTCTATGCCTGGCAATTCGCTGATATTGCTTTCGCTAATATCCAAATGCATGGCTCCTTTTCTCTATTTTTCTCTCTCTCTCTCTTTCTCTTTCTCTTTAAATATATATTTATCTATTTGTCACACTATCTTTAATCTGTCTCTTGATAACTATCTGTTACCTGATCTTGACCAGCTGTATGACTTGTTTACTTTCCATATCTGTCTAGCTGTTTATATCTCTTACATTTATTTTTATAATGCGAACGCTTTTACGTATGCTCCTTTCTCTCTCTTTCTCTCTCTCTCTCTCTCTCTTTCTCTTTCTCTCTCGATTGGAGTCGACGTATCTTCCTAACTTGACATTTCTATTTCAATGCCTACCGAATCCACCAAGGAGAGTGTTTATACGCAACGAGGAAAAAATATCAGCACTATCCGAATTATCACAATTAAGTAAAGACACTCTTGTGTTCGGCACCCTCGAGGGATCTCCTGGAACCTGCTACTTTGGCTGAGATTTTTGTCGTCGGTTGTTTGTCAGTCGAATTACTTCTTTTTCTTTTTTGTTTTCTCGTTCACCAGGTCTTTGTCGATCCGAGCGATAACCTCGAACGCGCACAATGTGTATCTGGGACGCCGACTCCGAGTGTCTCTGTGATTTATTTAACACTCGCCGGTTAACTAATTATTATTGGGTCTTGACAATAAGCCAGGAGTCTGGTACGAATAATTGAGATCTTCGGAGGATCGGTGCTACAATGCCAAGGGGGACGCGCTCACTGGAGATTCCTCGAGGGCCTTAACTACTTTTATCCTAGTCTAATTGAAACCGAGGTTAGATAGCTAATTAATTGTTAATCATTCTCGATCGGGTACTCGATACGTCAGTTTATCTCGAGGCTTACGTCTCGGCTCGTGGAAGTGGATGCTGGGGCTGCCTCACGCCTTTTTATATATCCTGAAAACTGTTCACGGTTAACCGGGATCGAAAGTCGTTTTCAATTCTCAATCCTGACGTGCTGTTAATGTTTCACTCTGTCCTTGTCTCCTCTGACAACGATTTTTCGATTCCCAGGACACTGTCGTTGGAGAGAGAGAAAAAGTACGGGATGGCTCAAGTTTTGAGGTTAGGTTTAACGAGAACCGTGTACGATCCCTAGTAGGAATTTGACTTTTGTTAGTCGAGGTCTTAGATTACGGGACACTGGTTTTTTTTTATATCTGTTATCACTGATCCTGAGGTTCGGTCGACCTTGGAGAAAAATTTCTACTAGGGACGCGACGACGTGCACGTTTTCGATCGAGGAGTTGATCTATGAACCGCCAGATGTCGCTGCGGTCGTTGCGCATGCGCACGATTGATTCCTTTCAATCGGACATCTTCGAGGGAAGACGTTGAGTAGATTTTGAAAAAGTTTTCATTTTTTTCTTTGGATCTCAGCTGTCCGATGTCTCGATACTAATTTTCTCTGGTATTAATTACGGATTCTTATTAATTCGACTGTTCGAATAATAATGTAATAAAAATGGCGGCTGCTCCACGTCTCAGACTCGCACGAGCCTGCACTCGATTTGTTCTTGTACAAAAATGCTAATCAAAAAATGGTGTCTTCGAGCCGGTGATACTTTGTCTGTGTTGTTGTATCGCGCAGATACTATTGCACTACCGATACTATTAATACTACTGTTATACATTAATGCTAACGTTACTGCTACTAGTGTCATATTTAATCCTTACGATTTTCTTCGCTAAACTTCAACGAGGACATTGCTTGTTGTTAGCGATACTTTCTCGAATCGACAGTCGAGGCGAAAATAATGCGTTCCGCTTTGGATGTGTTTTCAACGATGCGATTGCCGGTTTTGTTTTTGACTTAACTTTTTCTTAGGCAATTAACCGGGAATTGCGTTTTCCAGGCACGTTCAGCCGTGTGCAGTCCGCAATTGTTTTGCACGTTTCGGGTCTGCGCTCGACCTCTGATTAAATGTCAGGTTAAGTGGTTAAATTATGCTTTTCTTTTTTTCGTACTTGTGGATTTAACGTTGCGGATGAACAAGCGGGTACAGTCTTTACTAAAATTATTATTTTTTTTAATATTTCAATTTTCTCGAACGATCGCATCGTTGCAGCAACGTTCAGTCTTATCGCGGGAATAGCAATGCGATTCAACGATAATCAGACTCCAGTAGTCCAAGCTAGTCGGTAACGAGGTTAATTATTATCATTAAAGCTCCATTCGCACGTTGGTAACAGTGATTAGGGTAGACGCTAGTCTTTGAAGCTTTTGCGATCTAAATTTCATAGGATTCGATTGTTCCTCGGTGCCAAGGAACGAAGTTCGATTTATGATTGAAAATTAAAAAAAATTTTTTTAACGAGGAAAAAATGAAAACCGGAAATGACGGTCGCAAAGGTTTCTTGTTTTTTGTAGCATTTAAGCTTTCACCGCGTAAGAAATAGTTTTGGACTTTGGGACAGATTATTTTTCATCCTTGTCTTTCGGCCCGATTCGAATTTCGAGGTTATGAAAAAAAAAAAAAAACCGATAATCAACGTGTTTCAGCCTGGGTAAGGTGGACGTCGTTTGAATTCTTAATTAACCAATTAAAATTGGTTAAAAAAAAAGTTTTTGACTTTAGGAGGGTCCTTCGAGAATATTAATATCCTTGATCCACCTTACTTGCAGGTAAGAAAACGCAAGATTCGTAAAGAGGGCGTAGCCAGAGAGTCCATTACTTGGCGACTTCCGGATTTACAGGAAATTTCAGGAATCTAAATATTGTCAGTCTGCCGATGAGACTCGAGTTACTCCGAGAGGCTTAAAGAGTCAAGGTCACGCGTTGGCTGGCTGGTCGCTCCGTAGCGAATCTGCGCTCAAAATTGTGGCTGTCGGCTCGGAGCCAACCGGACGACATTGCACTGCTGTTCAAAAGTCATTTTCGAGATGTCTCGCACTCGCCTGAAGTTGTCTCTATTTACACACAGCTCGAAGATGACTTCGGGACGTACCGATTGTCCGGGTTCTGTCGTGGAAGAAGGAGAAGAGGATGAAAACGAAGCTTTAGACTTTTGACTGATTCAATTAGAGATCGTTAATCAAACGAGTGACGTATTTACTAAGAGCGAAAAACTCCAAGAAACGTGTATTGCGTAATTTTTACATTTCGCAATTTATCATTCACCTGGATCGCGGGATCTATACAGATCTGGGATCTAGATCTATGGATCTGTACAGTACACATGTATACAGTAATACTGTTGTGTATTATTACTTTTGTTAATTGCTCGAGCGATTATATACGTATCCTGTATACAAGTTCAAGCCTGTCTCTCCATGTGGATCCGCACGATGGACGTTTTCGTCGAAGAGATCGATCGATATTGGAAATTTGTCGATGGGCGAGGAGAGGGGGTAGATCTGTAAATAGATAAATCAATATTTATTCAAATCATTAATATGTAATCGATAAGTAGGCCAATTGCGTGAGGAAGTCGAAGGTAGGCTAATTTGCGTTATTGTCGACTGAATTGTGCGATTCTAGGGCAGCCAACGTGAAAAAAAAAATATATATCCAACTTCAGAAGGTACGGATCGGGCGCTGAAGTATATATGTACTTACGCGTATACGAATTACGGAGACGCACGAAGATTCACGAAAACGCCCGAAGGACTACGGGAAACGATAATCTTGAAATTTTCAATTTCGTTGTTTTTTTTTTTTTTTTTTTTTCTAACGATGGCTGTGATAAGGCTAAGACGAATCATACGTCACGAATAGTGGACAAAGCATCGACTTCCGTTTCGCGATATCTTCGGTGTGCAAAATTTCGCCGATTTTACGTTAATTCGAAAGGTTAATCAGTCGATTTACGAAATTGGATGAATCTCGTGATAAGGATCTTTCAAACTGATAACACTGCACTGTTCACTTTCGAAATGCTCTGAGATCAATATTAATGGTATTAATTGACACTGATTGAAGGGGGAGGATAGGATGGGGGGGGGGGGTAAAACGTAGCCCAAAAAAATAGCTTCATTTGCCCCTCTTCGCTACGCGCGAGAAACGTTACAATTTTGAGGTTATGCCATAAACAACTCAGCTGTCAAAGATATTTACGATCGAATCGAGTATCTGCGACGTTGCCAATTGTACACTCGGCATTTTCAGATACTGTATGTACACGTCATACGGATACTGTATACGTAGCATTGGACGTGAATGAATGAGTGAAAAAAAGGGGGGGGTTCTTGGGACCCCCTCCCTCCTCCTCCCCCCCACGAACTTGACTCTTACGATTTAACGAAAAAGGATCGTATATGATTATATCGAACGTAGGATTCTACCATTGATATTATAACTTACTGATATTATTATAATTGTCATTATTATGATAGATATATTATAATCGTTGAATCAAATGTTCATAATTAATTATGCGATTGTTTGTATATTTATATTTATATGTTGTTGAGCGTTGAACGTCATAGTCATTATATATATATATATATAGTATGAGAATCCCCCCCCCCCCCCCCAACCCCACCCCCAAGATAACCGCATGTGTGTGTATCGCGTACTGGCGATCTTCCCTTTCCCACCGAGAAGAGCGAAAAAGCTTTTAACGTACGCGAAACGTACTTTCTTGGGGCTCTTGTGTTCTTCCGATAACTCGTCCTTGAGTCTGTGTTATCAGTGCTTAGGGACTTTGGTGCTAGTCAGGGGATGCTGCGAATGGGAACGTCGCCAGGCACGCGGGAGAATCTTGTGTACTACCCCCCCCCCCCCCGCCCCGATTACTTAGGACATAAGCGTGTCCATTTTTTTTTCTTTTTTTTTTTCAAAGTATTAGAGAGATTTGTAATTTTCTTATTGTTACCCGCAAGCAGCAGTGTATCGTGTCAGGGCGTATTAATTAATTAAATGATTAAACGATTAAAAAGAAAGAAAAGGAAGAATTTACAAGTTAGAGTAAAAGTAGCAGCCCTGCTGATCGATCCTTTCGCCTTTTTTTCGAAAAAGATCCATGCATTACGTTCCTTGAGCCTTTTATCATTGTCCACCTTCTACCTTGGATACTAATCATTGTCTCGTTCCGTATTGTCCTATCATCGGGAACTATCTGCGAGTTCAGTTCCTCGTGGCATCTCTGTTCTTGGGAGTCTTCGGTATACGAAGGAAGGACACGGTTCTAGTAGAGGTTATGCCTTTTGAGGTTGTACCTTTTGAGGTT
>JARQSV010000643.1:962718-990226 GCA_030142285.1 Calameuta idolon
TATCATCCCGCATCGCCCCATCATCGCAAACTACCTACGAGTTCAGTTCCCCAAATGATCTCCGTCCTCGGGAGTCTTCGGTATAGGATGGAAGCACACGAGTAGTCCTAGTAGAGGTTATACCTTTTGGCTTACAGGTGGTTGCGGAGGTGTCACCGGGAGCGGCGGAGGTGGCGGAGGACGAGGTCGCGGAAGCAGCTCGGGCAACGCTACCACTGGAGCAGGAGGTGGGATGACAGTCGGTGGTCCAGGAATGCTAGGTAGAGGTAACGGAGGCTTCGGACCGAGAGGCGGCGGACATCACGGGAACTTCATCGGCAGCGGAGGTGGCGGCGGCGGCGGCGGCGGAGGAGGCGGCGGTGGCGGACCTGGCGCAATGAGGATGGAAAAGATTCACCCACATCGGTTCAATCCCATCGGCATGGGCGGTGGATACGTCCAGTCCCACTTCTGGTGACGTTACAAGCACCCTGCACGGAACGCAGAGTCATCCTCGTCGTCAACGTCGTCGACGTCGCCGCCGCCGTCGTCGTCCTTTCTCTCGACGTTCTTGTCGCTCTCATCATCGTCGTCCTCGTCCGCGGCGTCGTTGTCGTAGTCCAATCACCGGGTACGGAGACTCGTCCAGGAACTTCTGGACCTCGAGAGACGTCCAACCCGACACATCCACCGGAAGTGGCTCCTGCGTTCCACCGTTCACCGATGACGCTGGGCGACCGCCTGGCAACGAAGACGAAGACGAAGAGGAAGAAGAAGAAGAAGACCCAAACGAAGAGGGAGGAAGGAACAAGAGCAAAATAAAAGAAACGAAATATGCATCGTAGCGGCATAGATCAATAACACGTTATTCTATTTTTCCTTTCTCTCTCGTCCGGCCGCGTTTTCATTGTTCGGCCTCGTCGACCCCTTGCGTCTTCTTCCTCGTCGCGAAACCAATCGACAAAAGCGACTCGCCCGTCGAAGATCTTGAAATCGCGTTTCGCAAGGACCGTCAGCAGTTTCCCTTTCTGATCCTCAAGTTTCGCTCGTCGCGTCCGTCGGGCTCGTCCAGCGAGCTCCCGAGTCATCGAGATAACGTCTCCGCTCGCTCGAGATAAGCCGAGCGCGGCTCGCCGAGATCTTCGCGGAATAATTATTTCATACGTCCCGCGCATAAATTCTTCGGCCGACTTCCGGTCGAGTCTCCGCTCGAGGCACGAGGCCTGGACGCCACTCGACGTTTCCGTTAATGTTTTTAGCCGTTCTTTGTATCCTTTCGGAGAAGCTAGTTCCGCGCGTTGTATATTTCCTTTTAACTTTAATTATTTACCGGTTACGTATACATTAAGAGAAGCGTCATGTTTTAGCCGTGCCACGCGATACCGATACTGGTTTCCGGTATCGTGTCGTTTTTAATGCGTTTACGTCGCTTGGAAACAAGCACGGAGATAATCGAGGACGCGCTGGGCGTTGGAAAGAAAGACAATTATAAGAAACACATGTATCTCGTGAAAACCTTTCAAATTTTATCCCATGGACGAGGATCTTTGAATTTTTAACACTCTTTCGCACTGTTACCGAGGATCGTTCGTGTGGGGTGAAGAAATTCCAAAAAAAAAAAAAAAAAAAATTTTTTTGTACCAATCGCTGAGCATTTGTATATATACGCACGTATGTTAGTGTATCCTGACACCATATAGAAAACGAGACTGACTTTTTATAGGAGAAAGATAAAAAAAGAAAGAAAGAAAGGTAACCTAATGGGGGGGAGGAGGATCATTTTGAACGAAGGAATCGTCACTTCCGGCGTCACTGACACTCACTTCCGGAAGTCACGTCGTGTCCCGGCCACCACCGAGTCTCGCTCGGAGACACAGAGACCGTTACTATTAAATTCTCACCAACCAATTCCTATTTTTCACCACGTTTACGAAAGAAGACACTCTGCGTGACGCGCAATATAGATATAACGAATGACTGTACCGTTATCCAGAGAAGGAGAAGAAGGAACGATAAGAAATATATATATATATATATAAGATAAAAAAAAAATAGGGAATCGAATACCGTCCTTAAGAATAATTGTTTCCTTCGATGAAAATAAAAATTTGATTCTTTCGAAAATTGCCAAAATGCAATTCGAGATAAGGTCCAATGGCGCTTCCGAACGAACGAATGTTAGTCGATTTTTGTTTGTTTGGGAAAAAAAATTTTTTTTTTTTTTTTTTTCTTTTTCAAATCGTACCCCTCTGTCGTCACCACCGTCGACGAGAATGTCCTTATCGATTTGTACAATTGTCTCCGTAACGCAACGGAGATTCGATCAGCGGGAGCTTAAATGCTGCGCGCGCGAATGGTTCAAGACGTCGAATCGAAATGGAATCGCGTTGGGCAGCGATTCGAGCTCGCACGAAATCCATCATGTATCCAAAGTTTTAAATAAAATTCACCTCCAGAGTGACGGGGGCTTCTGTCAATTGTTAATTGTCTTTACACGCGTTGACGTTCGATCGAGACTTTGACGATCGACCTCCATTTCCATTCGGGATTTAATCATCGATCGTTGGATCCTGGGACGATCCCTTGATCGGTGCTGCAGGATGTACCGGGTCGGTACGCGTGCGAGGTAAAATGATGAGTTAGGAAAAAAAAAAAAATTTTTTTTTTTTTTATAAAATTAACAATTCCATTTTTGACCTCAAATCCCCTCGCTGACCCATGACCTGCGATCTGTTGCATCCTGGATATTTTATTTAATTAATTAAGTGAATAAGAGAGAGAGAGAGAGAGAGAGAGAATGAGAGCGTCTATCCGTAGCCTGATTTTTCAATAAATAAAAAAAAAAAAAAAATGACGGAAACTCACGACGTCGCGACGGTCCGTCATTACGTGATCCTTCGGCGCTGAAATCCTGTATCGCCGGTTTACGGTACCTGATTAAAGTTACATTTATATCTAGACGCCTATATTGTTGTATGACGTTTCTTATTGGGACTCTGTTCTCGATCACCTTGGACCGACGTATGACGTCACGGCGTCTATCCCTACGGATCAGTGTAGATGGCAGCGCGGCTGACGTCACTTCCTGGATGAAATCGACACTCGCAGTATAAAGCGAGCGTAAGACCTACCTCAGGGAAGTAACCTGGGGAGATAAAGAACTTCGCAGAGAGGACAATTGAAAAATTGGCAGCAATGGGCGAGAGCGTCGCGTCGCCGACGGGGAAGGACGTCGGATGCTTCGGGAAGGGGATGAGTCTAGACGCAAACCGTTGTTACGTCATCGATCATATTTATTGACACCCTTCAATATTTATTGGAAAAAAAAAAGAAACTTTTACAAAGTATACAAGGTAATCGTTGTCACTGTTATTAATCTTTTTTTTTTTTTTCTAAGTATACAGTTTCTTTTTGTTTTGGCTTCCTGTAACACTCGAGGCTCGATGACGTCATCCGCCACGATGTTGCCCTTCAAAAGGCAGCTCGCATTTCTTTAGGATAGCAAAGTGCCTAATGATGAGCCGCAACGTAGCCGACGGCATTACGGAGGCTGGATTCTCTTGGCGGGAAATTCAAACGCACCGTGGGACCGGGCACTGCACTTTTTTTTGAACTCTGAAAAGTTTTTGAGATGCTTTTTTCACTCGGCTGACAAATTTCGCGCACTGATCGAGAAAACTGACTGACTGGTTGAATCCACGGTGGCTCACAGCTGGAGTCCGGCTGCTCCGACGTCCGATCAGCCCAGCACGCAGGACACAATGGGTCTGACGGTTTTTCACGAGAGGCAGCTTACTTTATAAGAGGCCATCCTGCTCCACCCACAGGAAGCTGCGGCGTTGAGATTAACCGCTGGTACCCTGGTAGCAAGGAGCCCACGAAGGAAACAGGAAGAGGCGGACGACAACCGCGATATCGTAGCGCGTAGAGCTGCTCGCGTTCTTGGTACTTTTTACGGAATTTCACTGTCGCCATTGAAGGGATACAAAAATAAGAAGAAAGAGATAACGACCGAACTCGAACTGGACAAGCAATAGTTCAAATATCTAGATAGACCTAGGTAGCTACTTAAGTATCCGCCTTAAGCTCCATTAGACACACTGACCGTGATATGTTTTTAGGGTGAACCTCCAAAAGAGACACTCGTACACGGTAGACGTAAACTACACGGCAGACGAAAGGAGTCCCGACCTCAGGCAGCCATTGGGAGTCTTGACTCTAATGACAAGAAGAGGACCTCTGCTACTCTTAATATATTTTTTTTTTCTTTCTCCTACCTTCTTTACCTATCCTTTGTCTTTGTCTTTCTCTCTCGACATGCTCATGGAAAATCCCACGTTCCTTGGCCAAGATCAAGCTGCATCCCTTGACCTGAACTGTACTTGGTTCTCTCTGTCCTTCTTGCTCTGCCATTACCACCGGTCCTTTCCTCTCTTTCTATCTTTCACCTACCCACCTATCTGCTGCGTCTACCTGGGAATCCTACGCTTCACTCTTCACAGCTACTTCTTCCTCTTTCAGGCGTTCGGGCCCGACCCAAAACAGTTACCCAGGGACCTGGTACCATCGGTCGCCTGGACTAGACTGACATACTAGACCTGCTACATCTGCTCCCCAGACAACGTGCCAACCTATAGCACGTTAAGTCTTTCTTCCTGGGAGACATTCAATGCATTCGCTGCACTTTGAGTGGGGAAAATATTTTTTTTTTCCTCTCTGACCATCCAAGGCAACGAAGGTTCCCTTTGTAATGTGGCGCAAGGTCCTTCATGCGGTTTATGGTAGAAATATTTCTAATTAAATATACACTTGAAAACCCGCCTTTATGGGTGTAACGTATATCGAGTTGGCGGCTTACTTCCGGTCGAGTTTCCACTTCCTAGGATCGCTGATAAAAGATATATTTCTTATCGGTAGCAGATGCGGTCTCGTCCATTCGATAATGAATCTCTTCTCTCGTGAGAGCCCATAACTATTTTCCAGATTCTCCAAGGCTAATTCCTAATCTGTATCAGATGACAAATAGTTCTTATTTTTCTCACGTGTCGGATGACTCAATAAGTACGTGCACCGTCGCCAAATGAGGATAAACCTCTACTGTACCCTACTGAGGTAACGTCGAAGTACCCAAGACTTTTATCTTAAGAGAATTTATCTTCGAGTCTGTTTGAATATTTTATAAAAGCGCGGGAACTGAATGTGTCCAATCGAGAAGAGTCACGCAGTGACCTCGAGTGCTCGCGGTTAACCTCTGACCGTTACCGATAACAAGTCTAGATAAAACATAGACCCGACTCTGTTAAGATAACAATCAGAAAAATTCTGAAACGTGCAAAACGATTTTCGTACAAATGAATATTTTCATCGATCGATCAGCAATTTGATTTAAACGCGGACGAACTACGTGGCCGAATCTACCCGACAAACAGCCGGCGTCCCGCGTCGCGACGCTGCCACCAATATACACACTGTAAGCTCCAAACGTCCGGCACTTTTAAAGAAATACATCTATACATATATTTGTAACCAGGGGAGACACGGTAAAAACACACAGAGACACCCAGTCGCCGATACCAATAAGACCCCCCCCCCCCCCCCCTAATCACCTACACTAAAAGTCCTCGGTTTGACCCACAAGCCGTCCCCCTCCGTCCCCCCCTCTAACACGAACAAAGAATTCGCCTCGGTCCAGGCACTCATATGGTAATTCCGGGACACCCTGTATATACAAAATAACATTGATATCAGTCCCAACGCAGTTTCGAACGCGCGCCGGTACGTGGCCGCGTGGTCGCTCGAGATAAACCGCGTGCGGCTTCGTTTCCGCATCTTTCGATAAGTCGCACTCACAGATTCAGCGGGGAATCCCCCTTCGTCGGCAATACCGCTTTCCCACGGCGTTCGGAAAAGCCATGCGGGACGAGCCGGGGACGCGTCGAGATAATTCCATTGGTCGACCGAGCTCAAGGCGCGTGCTCACGTCGCGATCGTATCGCCCGCGATAATCGCACCACGGTCGACTCACGAGCTTGCGCGAGTTTCGAGCGTAACGGCTTTTTTCTTAATACAGAACAGCTTCCACGACGAACGCTCCTGTCACGTAGCGCACTCGTGTTTGTCTGGTCACTCGATGACGACATCCTGACGAACTTCGACGGTTTGAATAACCTGGCTGCGTCCCTCTTGGTACGAGCGCCGCGAATGGCAGTCCGAGCGAAACTGAATTGGTTACCGGGTCGAGGGGCACGACGGGGGGGGAGTCGAACACGTGGTACCGGAGGAGGACTGCCACTGTGCCGTCATACGTATCGTCACTGTGCCCGGTTCTCTAGTATGCAGGAGGGGTACGCCGAGTGTGGGTCTCTCTTTATATATACATATATACTATGCGTCTACGTATGTGCTTTTACTCTGCACACATGTTCGGCGCCATGTTCTCTTTGCCACTGTTCTTTCTCTCTCTCTTTTACTCCTGCCAGATATATGCCTCTTCTGCTCCTCCGTCCCTCCGTGACCCCTCGACCTCGTCTCGTAAGATCTTCTTCGGTCGTTATTCATCGTTTCTTCGATACGTATGTATATTTATTTATTTTACGAATTTTTAATATTTTTTTTTTGAAATACTGTTTCAGGACTCTTTTTTATTATGCTTTGAATTTCAGTCGTTAGGACTATTCACGTTCTACGTATGTTATACGTGCGCTATGGTTTATACACACCATATGGAGAGGACGTGTTTATCTCGTTGCGGACGTGGCCGACATTCACATACCAAACAGCGGCGTAGATTCACGTGTGGGATTTCTAATGCTAAGCAAGGGGTTGGCTCCTCGTGGGAAGAGTCCTGGCCGATCCCTTTTCCTCGCCCTGGAAAGTGGCTGGTACCTGAGAGGACCTCTGGACTGGAGCGAAGGGACCTGGACTAGGTCGCTAGGGTCAGAGGGCACTGTCCTGAGACGTGGGACCAGTCGGTACGGTTTTGAGAAATTTGCATTTCCTGTTCACCGTGAATATGCTGATCAGCGTGACGACGAATGAGCTCAGCGTGACGACGTCGACGCTATTGCTACTGGGTTTAGGATGTAGACGCTCCTACGTCATCGGCTCCTCTACCCTTCGTCCAAGAAAAAGAAAAAAAAAAAAAAATGAGAAATTATCTGATACGCTGACCCCTTTGGCACTTTTACAACTTGGAATCATTAATCTTAACACTGTCTGGTTAATCCTGTCAGATAAGGGAGGTGACCTTTCACCTTTTATTCCTGTATCCTTCGCTCCTCAGGCTGTTCCCTGGATCCGTCATCGCATACCGAACGAACTTTTTCTTATGGAAAGCTGAAGGAAATACAAAAATGCTAAACGACCGTTTCTACTTGTTGGGACTTTTTTTTTTTTTTTGGGACCCTCAGGTCGGCTCTGTGTTACATAGATCCAGGGCTAGGATGAAGGAGGATGTATACTGTGCTGGTGATGTATATTGGACCATTTGAGAGACAGAGCTAGAGAACATAATAGAGAGAAATATATATATGAGCATCCGTGGGACAGATCTGTATAACTGCGTTAGGGTTTATACCAGGATCAGCGAATGGGGTCTATTCCAGTGTTTATGGGAACAGCTGCTACAGCCCCCTTCAAAAATACATACATGGTACTTATATATGAATATGTATATATAGCCTCCTAAGATGCTTATAGTACTTGGGTTAGGTGCTTTATCGACTGTCCAGGTACAAAAGTATCACGTGTGCGTAATGGGTACACCAATCACAAAGGGAACCCTAGGGTCCCTAGGGACTGTTCGGTTTTTGGGTCAGCTTTGGGGACGCTCAGCAGCCTAAGGACAAGATCAGCCAGTTAGGTTAGATTATCCTTGGATGTATTTGGATTATTTTTTTCTTCGATCAACTGGTATAAACTTTATTCGGAGGATCATCATGTGGACTGGTGGTCGTTGGATGTACTAATTTAATTTTTCTTTATTACCATGGCGACTCTGGGTAAAACTCCTTGGTTATGTGGCGTCTCGCGCAGATGTCTCTTAATGCGTTAATAGAACTTTGGAACAATCTTCAGGATAATCCTGAGTAGACGGATCAAAAAAATAAGAGACTACGTCGCTCCAAGAGGATCAGAGACGAGAGATGAGTCCCAATTCTGGGTAGCTTGTATTTTATTACAGTGTGAGTGTGGATAAGTAAAATGGCGGCGTGGAGTCCGGGGGTGTCAAGAGACGAAGCGCACTTGACTCTGGCAAAAAAGACCCTCGAAGCATCTGGGGCCTCAACTACTAGAAGTCTTCGGGTTTCACAAAAACTGTTTATACTACCCATATGTGTGGGAGCTTCTGTTTCTCTTTTTTTCTTTCTTCTTTTTCCACTCCGTGCACTCTTTTGGCTATTTTCGTGCGGCCTCGAAAGATTCTTTCAGGCGATAGGATAAGGCCCTTTCCGTTTAGCTTGTACTATTGGGACTTATACAAGCTTGTATACGCAGACTGATATTCGAGGATAAGTTTTGTTAAGGATATCGCGTTGGCGATAACGACGTCAATCTTATCGGGGAATGCGCAACGCGTGCTGTCTGCTGATTCTCTATGGAAGTCATTCATTGAAGGGTATTTTTTGTTATTTATAGAATCGGATCACTGATAAATAGTGAATAAAGTTTTATAAAATTACTTAAGAGTTTATTTATAAATAAAGTGGAATGTATGAAATTTGTCGATTCGGTGAGCAACTGCGATCTTGGAATTTACATTGTCAATGTATGAAATACACGTAGATTCGCGGTTGGGTGTAAGAGTTTCTTTTTTTTTTTTTAAATCAATACTCGATCGTCACCGTCTTCGTCTTGAGGTACTCGTTCAGCGCTTCCTGACCCAGGTCCTTGCCGAATCCCGATTGCTTGAATCCTCCGAAAGGTGCCGCCACGTCCGTCTTATTGTACGTATTAATAAACACCGTACCGGCTTCTATTTTCTCAGCGAATTTCAATGCTCTGCTGATGTTCTTGGTCAGGACGCCAGAAGCCAGACCAAATTCTGTATTATTGGCACGTTTTATAAGGTCGTCTACGTTCTTAGAACTGAACTTGGAGACGATCATGATGGGTCCAAAGGATTCCTCTTTGGCGACGTACATATCGTCCTGGACGTTAGTGAGTATAGCTGGCTCGAAGTACCATCCTGGCCTGTCTAGACGCTTTCCACCGTGGACCAGGGTGGCGCCTTCCTGGACTCCCTTCTGCACGAAGTCTAAAAGCTTGTCCAGGTGGGCCTTGTGATTCTGAGGTCCATGAGAGGTACTTCTATTGAGTGGATCACCTATCGATAGCTTCTTCACCTCCTGGACGACTCTCTGTACGAACTCGTCGTGAATCGACTCCTCGACGAAGAGACGACCTGATGGAAGGACGTGGTTAATATTTGGACTATTGAAAAAAAATTTTTTTTTTAGGTTATTCAACTTACCTGCTGCTATACAATTTTCACCCTTGTTAAAGAAGACGCTGCCCATACCGACTCTGACAGCTTGCTGAATGTCGGCGTCCTCGAATATCACCAGAGGACTCTTACCACCAAGTTCCAAGGACACCTTCTTCAGGTTGCTCTCAGCGCAAGACTTCATGATGGTCTGACCGATCTCGGTCGATCCTGTGAATCCCAGTTTTCGTATCAACGGATGATTGACGATTGCGTTTCCTGCGACGGAACCACTTCCTGTGACGATGTTTATCACACCGGGAGGAATTCCAGCGATTACCGAGAGCTCGGCGAACTTCAACGCCGTCAACGGAGAGACCTGGGCCGGTTTCATGACAACAGTGTTACCGGCAGCTAAACAGGCCGCCATCTTCCAGGAAAGCATCATCAACGGATAGTTCCACGGAGTGACCAGACCGCAAACACCGATCGGTTCCTTTTGCGTGAACGTGAGATTGCGATTGGGTCTTGCGTGGGAGATCGGTATAGTAGATCCCTGTATCTTGTCGCACCAGCCTGCAAAGTACCTCCAGGTCTCAATGGACATACCGACATGGGTCTTCAGAGCCAGGGTATAGACAGCGCCAGAGTCTATACTTTCGATGGTGGCCAACTCCTCCTTATGCTGTTCCATCAGATCTGCCAACCTAAAGAGTCAGATTCCCTATAAATTATCTTTTCATCAAGTAACGATATTTAAACCGAATTCAGTCATTTGATTTACTTGAACAGGAGGGCACCCCGGTCCCTGGCGCTGATCTTGCTCCACTCCCCATCCTCGAAGGCAGCCTTGGCAGCTTTCACCGCCCTGTCCACGTCGTTGACCGATCCGCTCTCCACCGTGCAGATGACGCTCTCGTCGTGAGGATTTATCGTAGGTGTCGGCTTGGCCTCCCCATTAACAAATTCGCCATTAATAAAAAGCTGCCTTGGAAATTTCAGGTCCATATTGTTCACCCGGAGCTCGACCGCATCGTACTTCACGTTCTTGCTGGCCGACGCCCCGCGTCCCGCCAAAGCGACGGCAGTGGCGAACTGCAGGAATACAGGAGCCATAAAGACGTCTGTATTCTGAAGTTCCACACCGATGTTCTCCTTGACTTCTTCTACCAACCTGACCACGTCCATGCTACCAGCACCTGAAAAAAAAAAATACGTAAATTCTTGCGTCAGACCATAGATGCAGAGCTAATGGCCAACAATGAAGGAAACCGAGTGTAAGGAATTTTATAACGTACCGGAAGCAAAGAAATCCGTATCGTTATCAACTTCAATTTTCAAGATGCTCTCCCAGATTTGTCTAATGACTTCGTTATTCTTCTTCTCTTCCTCAGTGAATTCAATAGTTTGAGCAGCATCGTCAGCCTTGCCAAACTTACTAGCGCGGATGGTCCTGTTACCGATCTTCAGTCTCTCTATATTCACAAATTTCCCGTCACCGGCCTTCACCAGGAGTCCACTTTCGTGTACGATACCCTCCTGACCGTCAACGTCGACGACGTCTCCAGAGGGTTTATCTCCAGTCCACAAGGAACCACCGTACAACCGGACTTCCTCCTTGTTAACCAGGGTCCATGCACCTGGTACACTGTCCAGTCCTCTGATGAAGTTGTAGACAACCTCAGCAGACTTGCTCCAGTCTACCTGCTGCAGCTCCTTCTTATTGAGCATGGGGTCATAAGTTGCACCTGCCTCTGTCTGTGGGATCTTGGGTGCGAGGCCTTTGGCCACGAGGTTCACAGCCTCACCCATGGCTCTTATACCCTCAGGATATAAGAATCTGTTGTAGAGGCTGTCCAGGGTGTCGCTAGGATCAACTGGACAGGACCTTTGCAAGAGGATGGGTCCTGTGTCCAAACCATCATCCGCCCAGAATATCGAGAATCCAGCGACCTTGTCGCCCTCTATCAAAGTCCTGGATTGGACAAAAAATTTCCAAAATTTTATTCTTTCTTCGCTCCACATTCATTATTCCTGAAGACCCAAACCAGCAGGATCCTTACAAGAAAAAAGTTTAAACGCAACCAAAGGAAGCGGTGAGAATAATTTAAACCAGTAAACGAATATCCTGCTATACGTATCTCATGGTACATGAAAGTTCTTTCAGAAGTAATAAAACCAAAATAAACGAACAAGTCCTGCAGCAAATATATGGAGCGTGAAGGAAAACCGAACCGATCCGGTTAAAACTGCGACCTATCGGCAGCCAATCAGGAACTGCAATGTCTCTGGCACCGGAGTTACGTCCCGGTCGATAATTGGAAAACTAGCCTTTCTCTGGCTCACGGATCGGATCACGTAGCCTGTGAGCAGCAGTGGCGTCGCCATTCTCAATTTGCTCACCAGCTGATTGCGCTGGCACCGCGATGTCTTGGCAGAATGGAAGGATGATAGCAGATGCTGCGATGACGAGGATGATTTATCACTTCCATAGGGATATATTGACTGCAAAATGGCAGCACGTTCAGGTCGACCTCGATGCCCTTGTAAAGATCCAGGATCTCAGGTAAAGGTACACCCTTGCTCCTCCACGCTTTGATCTTGAAGACAGGAGTATCGTCGGCTTTGGCAGTCGCGGCTGAAGTCAAAATAAAATTCAGTCCTTGTCATTGATCCTTTATGTAATTTAATAATCTATCATTTTACGTAGGCTCTTCACTGACCCAGAGGATCCTCCCGGTTGGACTTATCCGGGATCGTGAAGACTCCGGTGATCCGGTGTCCATCCTCCTTCAAGAGTTTATAGACCTCAGCAGCAAACGTACTCTGGCCAATGATGGCCACTTTCAGCTGCGCCATTGCTGCCTGAACAGAATCGCATTCCTGATATGATTATATGCCAGGACTAATTACATGGACGTGGTCCTAGTCCAGGAGGATCATTCCGTGAACTGGAATCTACGTCCGGTCCTGGAGTGTAAGGCTATGCTCAAAGGAGTCTCCTACCAGTGTCGTTAATGTCAAAGGTCATCCTGGTGAATCCAAGTAGTTTGCATTTATGCATAAGGGGTCAACTTTATCAGGATGGGTTTTGAGGTTATTAGGAATCATTGGGTCAGAGTTCATTGACTTGATCAGACCCTGTGGAACTTATTGATCCTTTCTCGACTCTCTGTTCACGATTTCTCTTCCGTTTATATTATTGCCAATGTTTATCTGCTCTTGTTATCCGTTACGCAAACGCCTTATCGAGAACCAATGTCAGTTACGGTTTTAGGATAGTGTTATCATTACGTATGAAAGCATAAATTAGAGCACAATGGATAATTATAAATTTTATTTTCATATATTTTAATTAAAGAAGCAATCGATTTTGACGACTGAGCAAGGTGACGATACTCTACATTGTTTATGGCGTTGATTAGTAATTATAGTCAATTAATAAGCTCAAAGCAATTAGTGGTTAATCAATTGGGATACATAGTGCCTGATACGTACCTAATTAAAACTAAACGAGGAAGTAACCAAAAACTTCGGTAAGACCTTTGAAAAATAATATCTGTAAAAGAAATATACGGTGTCTGGATAATTATGGATTATTTACAAGGTTCCATCTGTATTCTCGATTGCCACTAAAATTTAATCCGAGGGTTTATTATTCTTAGTGCAGCTTCCGGTTAATCAGGAAACGTCAACAGAAGTGTGCAAGGTGTTTATGAATTCAAAGAAACAAAGAAAGTACCCAGCGCCATCTACCACCAATCTACAAAAGGTACCGATACGCGTATATCTGTTTTGATTTTCATGAAGAATTATTTTTGTCATACTCTAAATCCCTAATGGTACTTACAGCGATGGCGAAGCTGCGTCTGGGAACCGGGAAGCGAGCCAGGTGCAGCATCGATCCTAGAAGACACGTGAGAATCAACTTGGCGCTTCTAGCTTCTGCAAGTCAAGAATAGGAGAGACGTCGAGGAATTTGCAGCGTGAAAGCTAATGGAACTAAGTAAAATGGCTCCGCGTTCTTACTCGACCACTGTAGAAAGTGAACCCTGCAGTGTTTGACGTGAAAGCGGAGTCCACGTTTACTCCGTTACAAAGTTGTGACTGAATAAGTCGAGAAGGCGTTGGACTTATATAAGTCAGTGGTATCTATTAGAGGTCAAGACCCCTCCTGGTATGAACTCTTCCCCCCTGGTGCGTGATTCCCCTAATTAGAGAGAGGGGAAGGAAGAATTTGCACCCCCTCCGTCCCGCCGACTCCTGGATCTGTGTACTAAATTATCGCTTGACCAATATTCAATCTTGAGAATAACACTTAATTGTTACACTCGTACGAAAATACGTTTTTAAATTCACTTTCTTTTTCAAAGCAATATTTTATATTGATCTTGACACTCTTTATTCTTCCTTTTAATAATTTAAACTGAACCTATAACGTTAAAGAAAATTTTCTATCTTTCTTACGGATGTCAATTCGCATGGGTCAACACTCTCTTGGGTTGCTTACTTGCTGACCTTTCTCTTGATTCTAATCTAAAGGGTAATTCACTTGCTGGATTTTGCTCGAGGACTCTGAAGAGGTAAGAATAATTTGGCTGAAAGGTAGACTCCTCGGGCGCCGGCAACCTAACCTAGAAATCGATAAGACCCTCTAGACTCTACATATTTGGCCCAATTTTTCTCCTTTTCACTGAGAGTGTCTTAAACTTTACCCTAGGCTATTTTTATTGCTTCTCATTTCCATTCCACTACCTGACCCTCGTTATTGTCAAGCTTGTAGACCCAGCAGACTCGTAGGGACAACCAGCACACGGCGACATTCCATGTCACGGCGATTCAAGAACGTTACTGAAATTCCACGCGTAACGAGAGACGAGTACAATGTTTTTTTTTCTACGTACGACACTCAGATAACGCAGATTCGTAATTTATGCCAGCACCCATAATCACGTATGAAGCATGCATTATTTTTTATTCTACCGGAAAACTGACTTTGCACAGTTTGGACGTCAGATTATTGAATGACGTACTTGCAAGATGATAATTTGTTTGCGTAAAAATTTCCAAAAATTACTTTCTCCACGGTACAAAGATTTATTTTTGACTTAACGATTATTTCACAGGTTAATCATGTTGTTCGTATATCTTTTATGTATCTCTGTTTTGCTCGTACTCGCAATGTGTTTTTATGTCTCGTTAAGTGGGGTCTCTTTATCGACTGTCGATATTGCAGACCTCACTGGTTCGAACCAGTTTTCTGAAAAGAACCTCTGCTATCGACGGGTCAAAAATCAACGATAACTTATTTACTTGGTCGGTACTTACCAGTTTCAGTTGGTTTTTGCATGAGACCTTTTGAGGTCTTTAGAAATTTTACGATAACGGATGCGTGTACGATTTGCGTTCTCTTATCAGTAAGAATAAAGTATTGAAATTCATTGGTGCTTTAATGTCGACGACCGTTACAATATTACAGTGTCGAAGCTACAGTGTCCTTTCCGTTATTTCATAAGTGATGCAATTTGTACAGAAATTTTGACAGATGCATAACGTTTGTTTTTGAATACATTTTTTTTTTCAGAATCTTCACTTTTTTTATACTCTTAAGTTTTCCTAACGAGAAACTGACGCGTGACTTACGTTAATGAATTTACTCAGGACCATCTTCAGGTATAAATATTATTATTATCTTCATGTCGTTTATCCATATACCAGTTCAAACTTACCAGCAGCAAACCTCGTTAGCTGAACTCTGGAATATGCTGGGTCAACGTCGATGCTGTTCAGGACGAGCGGACGTGAACGAAGTCAAAAAGGATCATCCCTTCGCCAAGTCCTGGTCATACGGACACGATGGTCCTGGTGACTGGTGCGGAAGGACCAGAGTATTTTCATCCTGATCTTCGTCGAGGTACCCAGAAATCGTCCCAGGATACGTATACGTCAAGGAGCAAAATGGAGATGACCGTCTACGAGGAATTTTCACCAGTGACCTTGATCAGCCGTGCCATTGGAGTATTTCCTTTTCGATTAGAAAGAATCGCTGGTAAACAGGTAGGAGATCTGTTAGGGTCTTCTTCGGGATCAGGATCCCTAAGGATCATCAGACTAGGTCATTCCCATGATTCTAGGCTTTCGTGGCTTCTCGTGGCGCCAGTATATATCTTCTGGTACTTCTTGGATTAAATCTGGCGCATCTGATCAGCATCCCCGTGGTGGCAGTGATGACTACTACCACGGCATCCTGGAAAAATAACTCCATCGAGGATAATCATCGGAGGATACATGCCAGCAGCATCATCCGGCTGATCTACCCCATGGGGATATCCTTTATGGCCATAACGAGTCGTATTAATTCCCTGGCTGGGATCAGGAAGCTCCTGCCTGACGTCTTTGCCAGGATGAACGACGTGGATCAGCTGCTAGAACGGAAGAGTCACGACCTCAGAGTATCCTCGCGCAATGTCTGGATATTCGTTGTTCTGAATCTAGTTCTGGGCTTGCCCTCGCAGATCTTCTCCGTGACCTTTGTTTACGGGAAAGGAACTTATCTCGTTGGCTTCTTCATCTTTATGGACAACTTTAATAATCTCACTGCTCTGTCCTCGGAATTTCAATTCCTTGCTCTTTGCCATCTTGTCAGGTCCAGATTTTGGGTACAGACACTTGTTCTCTTTGTCTTCGTCCTGGCAATTTTTCTTTTTTACTCAAATTTCTTCTTGCTACAGGTCATTAATACGAAGATGCTGCACGCTGCTCGTTTATATGATGCCCGAGGACGGTCCCAGAACGAAAGTGCACCTGGACAGGAATCAGACTGTTGTCCCTGGAAGATGACCGGATATCAATTTGAACCTGATCCTTACAGTGATCATCTTCTTCGTGACACATTGATTGTCCTTAGAGACGCTCACCAACGTCTCTGCGACACTCTGGACTGGATGAACGAGGGTTTTCAGGTTATGTGAATTTCACAAAGCTGTCCTGAGGTTCCTATAAGATTTTAATATCCAGCCTCCTTTTTTTACCTCTTCAGGTCCAAGTTCTGTTTTCTGTGTGTGGCTGCTTCCTTAATCTCCTCGTCAACGTTTATTTTCTTCTTCGTGGTGGCTACAGTGTCCGAGCCTTGACCGAAATCTGGCCATTCGAATCGCTGGGAAATATTCATCCTTTGAAGAACACATCCTGGGGAATTTATTATATCATAAGGTTCATTGCCATAGCGGTAGTGGCATCCAGGACAACTTCCGAAGCCAAGAAGACCCTGGTTCACGTACTTCGGATGAGAAGTACCTCCAGAGGTTACGCAACCAAGGAAGAAGTAAGTTCGTTATGCCAGGTTAACATTTGAATTGTGATTTTGAAAAAAGAAATTTTATTATCCCATCTTACTCTTGTCACTTCAGCTGACGCTTTTCCACGACCACATTAATTCACGAAGAATGAAATTCTCAGCTGCTGGATTTTTTGATCTTAATGTCTCAATCATCTCATCGGTAAGTTACAAAGTAATTCCTGCACTTTTCTCTACTCTCTGCATTGGGCTACACTAATATTCATTTGTTCATCCAGGCTGTGGCTACCGGAGCTACGTATTTGGTCATCATGGTTCAATTCCTCAACAAGTAATCCATCTATGCCAAAGAAATAATCTAAATTCGGTGCAATTTCCAAATTGTGTTCGTAAATTACAATTCCCAATCTGTCACCATTAGCATAGGATTTCACATGGGAATCAGGAATGTATTACACTTTGGCTCAATCCAATCTAAGAAATTGGTACGACTTGATCACAAGCTTCGAACAGTCCAAGAAGAACGTTCGTGTTTATATATTTTGAAAGACCACTAAAAAAAACAAGTCATAGAAGAATGTTAATACTCAAAGAATATTATCCTTTGCAAGTGTTGCAAATATTCGCCGGCGTGGCGCGACAGGCGCACTATTCAAATTCAAATAAACAGTTCGTCTATTCGATCATCGCCGTTTGTTCAGCCATTTTTCAAACTGGTCTTGGACTCTTCTATACCTACTGGATCTTTCCTACCGCGATAACGAACGTCAAAGTAATCAATTTTCACAGCAACGTCACCAAAGTCGAAGACTTGAACGAAGCGACCAGCAACGTATTTCGCATCAGCATTTCATTGCTGATCAACATATTCGCCATTGTGCTGCGAGCCTACAATATTCTTAAAGCGTCAAAATTGTCCGAAATCTTCGAGGAAATCAATCGTATCGATCACCTCCTACGTATCACCAATAATCATTCAAAGTCATCCAGAAGAAGAGTCTTTGCTTTGGTGATCCTTCTGCTTCTCATATGCTGGATCGTTCACGTACCATATTTGGGTTTTATACTCTATAGCCAAATGTACGATCTTCTCTTTTATCGTATATGCAATCATTTCGTCCAATTCACTATTGCCTCCATCGAGTGGTCTCAGATCATTTTTTTTGCCTTACTCAAAAGACGATATTCGATTTTAAATGAAAAATTGCATTTGATCTACACGAGTGTAGCGAATGATAGTCATTCCGAAGAAGCAATAATAAGTACATGGCTCGATGAAAAGACAAAGAAAAATGACGATTGGGTTACTTTCGTTAAATCGGTACCCGAAGCTGTTGATAATACACTAGAAAACGGCGGGAAGTTCAAAATTTGGAATTATTTAAACAACGATAAAAAGACCAGCTCGTCGAAGCATCAGCCTACGTTGAAGATTAATAAACAGAAGGTCCACTCGAAGAGGAAACAGAAGACAACAAACTCCCGGCAAACTATGCCTTCCAATATCCTTGTTATCGGCACAGCCCAGGAACTGGAGATTCTAAGAATGGTGCACCAGCAGCTGAGCACGATGCTGATAAAGATCACCAGTATTTTTCGTTTTCAAATATTCATATCGTTCTGCTTGGACGTTATCAGTCTATTGGACAACTTGCATTATATCGTGCAGCAACTCATTGAACCCTGGAGCAGTGGAATTCCTCGGATGAAGTTACTGAGGCGTCCTATATTTTATACAGCATGGACCTTGGAATATTTCACTCGAATAATCTGCATCGTCTGGTCGAACTCTTCGACAATCAGCGAGGTACATCGAATTTCTTTAAACACATCGATTCCCTCGTTTAACCTATAAATCTACGAATCTCTTGTCAATAGGCAAAAAAAACATCGCTTCATCTGGAACGTCTTCAGGCTCCACTCCTCTTTAGAAATTACCAAGGAGCCCTCGAAGAACTTGGGTACTTCAAGAGACACATGTACTCGGAAGTTGCATTGTCTTCTTCGGGAACACCTATAGATTTTCAGGGTTCCCTCGTTCTACGTGTTATAGATATTTCGATAAATTATGTATTCTTGATACTGCAGCAGACTTTTCGGAAACAATAATTATTTATTCAATACTTAAACTATTGTTCGGACACGTAATTAAAAGTGGCACATGATGTTCAAGTCAAATACAAATTAATCAATTTCATATTCCTATGATCAATCAATAATCCCCCCATTATTTCCTTTATGTACATCGTTACCCCCTGCAAAATGATAACCCTCCATGCACCGCTGTCAATATTTCAATACTCTCCAGGGGCTCTCACTTTATCACGTAACGTAGAGATTTATCAATGTCATAATGATTCAATTCGCATTAATGGTCTGATAAATAGAGAATCTTTCTAAAAAAGTAATAACATATTATTTATATAAGTCTTAAATGATGCATGACGATGTAATAATTAATTTGTTACCTTCGGACCAGGTGACTCCGTCGGTAAGAAGATCGAGAAACGTCAAAACCTCGAAGAGTCTGGCAAAAAGAATAAAATTGTTTTATTAAAGGAAATGAAGCAATGCCATATTCGGCAATATGTCGCCCGGAATTACTTTCAGCAGACTCAACGTGTCCTGGCGATATCTACTTCCTGCAAGTAAGTATCAGCAGCATATATCTACTTGATAATAATTTATGGTTAAAATGTTTCCTCGTTTAAAAAGGCAGCTACATGGAAAGAAAGGCAATGCTCATCCACTCTTGGCTTAATGAACTTATCATAATCATTTACTTAACCTATGAAACTTTAAGTCTTTGACGTAGTATGGATCAGCCCTCGTGTCGTGATATTGCGCCATAATTTCAATGATAAATAATTACTCATCCAGTATCGTTCGTCCTTATCTCATTTACTTGATGTCAAATTTTTCTGACAATTGCACCATTCGTAACAATCTTGATTACGCTTGCCGACTTTGTTAAAAATACCCAATAAAATTCTTGAAAACGTCGACGATGACATCATGTCTCTACAATTTTTCATTAACCTTCAGAGCAGCGCAAGTCTGGACACCTAGTTACATATATGAAGCAGAAAAAGCCTGTACATATGTCGAATAAAAGGTCTGTATGCTGCTTCTATTATTTTAATTAAAATAAAATGTCTGTGCGACATTGATTGTACTTTGACATAATATTGATAATAGTCAACAGATTTTACGTTATAAAATTTTTATATTTTTCCCGTATGATTTTCAGATAACGCTTTACAATATCGACTTTTAAATATGTCGGATTTGGTAAGTTAAACGCGAAGAAGGCGAACGAGAAAATAATGGCGTAGCCATAGTAAAAAAAAAGTAAAGAAGACAAATGCAATGAGTTTTCTTGAAGAAAGAAGAATAGAAATTGACTTGATAATTGATTGGCAATTACACCGGGGAAACTTCCCAATCTTGCAGTTTTCCTGTGGCATGATAAGTATTCCCAAAAATTTAATCAGAAGTTTCTTACAGTTTCCACGATTTTCGAAAAAGACATTGAAAAATCGAACCATTCGATTCCATCAATATTATTCTTACCTTCATTCCAATGTTTCTAATTACGTAAAACCTAATTAATCATTCAATGACATAAAGTCCTTCCACGAATAAAATATATTTTGAAGGGGTCACCTTGCTATACCTATTAATATAAAAGAGTCCTCTGATCCCCATTCATTCAGATCACCAAATTCTTGTATCATAGATCCATGTTTCAATCCAATCATCATTCAATCAATATCCAAATATGAACGATGAAATCTGGATAAAAATTTCAATCAACAATTCTCTATTGTTTTAATCTTTAATTAAAGCAGCTCAGCCTCATATAAATCTTTCAATAATTTTTGTCCAAAGTTCCATCCAACTCTTAACGACTATTTCCACTTCCGGTTATATTTACTTCCGTATTCCACTCTCCATTACTCCATTCTCTATTGTCCCCACTGTTTCAGCTCTCTTAAAAGCCATCCTCGAGGAACATGAATACAGCCTCAGTCGCTTCTACCAAGTCTCTTTTTCCAGAAGTCTGAAGCCAACTGTGACCTACTTCAGACATCAGATTGTTGCACTACAGAGAAAAACCCTGTACATATCTGTGCAGATCAACAAGACAAGCATACCTATTTAGAATAGCTATTGATCAATCTATATAAAAGAAAATACCTGTAGACAGTCTTCTCACAGAGAAAGAAAAAGCTCAAGACCTAGCTCCATATTCCATAGACTCAGCCTCCATATTGTACCACCTATTTAATCTACATCATTATTGTTTCTTTTTCTAATCAGAAAAGCAAATAAAAAGAAGAACGAAATTAAGGATTGATTAATCCAATGCCATCATTCCACATCACACTGTGAATGCTTCTTGTTAAACAAAAATTACATATCTGCACTTGTAAGCTTCTTCCCCAAGACACAAAATGGATTCGGTACACCTGAAATCAGTGGATAATAATTATAAACGGTATGAAAGAAAAATTTCCAAAATTCTCAATATTCTTTTTCATCCCTTGATGATTAATATTAATGTATGAATACGTCAAATTAATAAGTGGGTCCAATACAGATTTTGCAAATTATCATCTTCTATCCTATATGAAAAATAAAGAAAAAAAGATAGTAAGCAAGAAAACCAGCCAGTTACTAAAATACAATGATTAATCGCTCAGTCGGTATCCTTAGCCATCACGAGTACATAAGGGTGTGAAGTACACATTTAATTAGTAAAGTTAAGATAAGGTTAATCCGTTACCAAGTAATTCTGTTGCCCATTGCTTCTAATGAGCCGATATAAACGCGTAGAAAATCTCGAAGTTCGATTAGCTCTAAAAAATCAATTAAAATTGATCTTGTCAGTTTCATGTCAAAAAATTCTTTTCGAGTATCAAAATCCTTGAGGATTATCCTCACTGATGATTGACTGTCACTCAGTATTGCGAAATCATAGTTTTATCATACCGAATAACTTGTTCCCTTGGTAAGTAACATATCGACCATTCGAGTAACGGAGATAAATATAGAATTTCATGAAAACGTAACTTTCTATCAGTGATAAAAAACGTTTCCAGGAACTTGATCGATCAGATATCGATCATTGGACATACGTAAAAGTATTTCCGACTAATTTTCACATAATAGACACGAAATAATAATTTCATAAGAAAATACTATTCGATATCGATGATTCCCTTTCTGATCTGATATCATCCTGCTATTAATTATGTTAAGGCGCATTTCCAAATGTGATTCAAACGTCCGACTCCGCACGTTTGGCTCGGCTACGTTAAGCAACTCCTATAAGAACAACCGTCACAAAATTTCAGAGTTCAGTCGGCGACCGCATCCCATCCGTGCAAGACGGATTTAAAAATGTTCACAATTTTAATGAAGAATACGGTACGTTGCGATTAAAGTAAATATTTAGATTGTTTGATCGAATTAATTTCATTTACAAGAAGCCAGTGAACCCTTGGCATACTTAAAAATTATTTTTTAATTATCTTTTTTTAAAAATGAACTTTCAAATTTAACGGTTCACGTAGCCGGATCCTTTTTCCAGCAAAGCCTGAACATTTTTTGAAATAAAAAAGTCAGACTGACATTTTTCTCACGTCAATTTGAGATTCCTAGGCTCCGTTCTATTATCCTTGATGTACCAGGTATTTTCTCTCCCTGTTCCTTGTCTCTCCTGTTCTCGTTCTCTACCATCACCATGGAGACCCAGCCGGAGAGCCAACACATGCGCGAAAATTCTCAAGTCGATCCCACTTGACTCGACCTCCTCGAGGTCAACCTGAATCGAATTGCCACTTCGAAATTCACCGGTGCTCAGTGACCCTCTGCGCTCTTCTTTCTCGGTGCTCGATAATATCTTTCCCATAAGGAATATTAATACTGGGTGTTCTGTAAAAAAAGATTGGCCGACATCCGCGTTGTCGGATTATCTAGAAAGGAAAAAGTTGCCGATTAACACACAACTGCTGTGAAACCATTTTGTATTGCGACAAGAGGGACGAAATATTGTAATATTATTATTAATTGTATTTCATAGAACTTTGAAATGTCACTCCGTACTGCGTACCTGTGCTTCGGCATCCTCTTGCTCCTGGCTGAAAGTTCACATCAGGTAAGAATCTTGTCTTTTGGTATATTTACACGACGCTACGTATGAAGATACGCGTGTTTCCGGTTGACATTGACCTTACGACCCTTCGAATTTCCTTTATTTCTTTACAGGCGAGCCCGGCCAATTCATTATACTACGTTGGTGCCGTGGCGGAATATTATCCTGTGACTTCCGGTAGCAATGCTACTCTTATTTCTATCGCAAATGCCAATAACTATGCGACCATCGTCAAGCAAGCTTCCAAATATGTAAGTACTTTTATTAGCAAGCTCATATTTAAAGAAAGCTCTAAATATTATAAACTGACAGGATAATAACTCTTTGTAGAATGCAGACGTCATAGTCTTCCCTGAAGGTACTCTAACTGCTGGAATAAAAGAATACAGCACGAGTAGAACCAATTATACATCTCACAGCTCCTTCATGCCCAATGAAACTGAGGGCGTCGTCCTCTGTGACAATGATAACAGCACAGCCATCGAGGTTGGTAAAGACGGCTGAATAATATGGATGAAATAAATTTGTGCAGCGTCACTCGTCCAATTAATTTGTTCCCCAGGCCTTGAAGATCATATCCTGCGCCGCACGGAAGTACTCCATGTACGTCCTGGTCAATGTCAACGAGAAGGAGAATTGTACTGGCAGTTCCTGTCCGAGAGACGGATATTACTTCTACAGTACAAACGTAGTATTCAATCGATCCGGGGCTTTAATATCCAAATATCGGAAGCACAATATATTTAAGCAGCCAGGCTTCAATGTTATGTCTTCCGCCCAGAACGCGACCTTCGTGTCAGACTTCAACGTGACCTTTGGCCACTTTATCGGCTTCGATATCATATACAGATATCCGGCGTTGTCATTGGTCGAAAGTTTGAACGTAACGGATATCCTGTTTCCATCAAGGTGGTTTTCACAATTGCCTTACACGACAGCCGCGCAAGTGCAGGCTGCCTGGGCGCACAGGAACAACGTCAACCTCTTGGCTGCAGGTTATAGTGATCCCTCGATCGGAAGTGGAGGCGCAGGATTATATGCTGGCAACAGCGGCATCATAACTTCCGTTTTCTCAGAGTTACCGAGCAATCTTCTTCTTGTGGCCAGGATACCGAAATTTAATGAAACCCGTGCTGCCATTGATCACAGTTCTGTTTTAACGTATAAGTTCAATTCCACTGAAATCACAACAGCAAACGTGTCGCTATCGAATCAACAACATGTACTAATTCGTAAAAACCTTTCATCCTACACGACAAGTCTTGTTGGACTTAAGAATGCTACTCTTAATGAAACTATCTGCAACAATGGACTGTGCTGCAATTTTAATGTCAAGCTTGTTCACAATTCTACTCTTGTCTCCAGTTCTAATCATTCATATTACAGGTAAGTGGATCATTGTTATTCGCACTCAATCACAGTGACAATTCATATCAATTTGTTTTCAGATATCGCCTTGCTGTTTTCAATGGAGTGAAGACATACTCCATGTCCGTCAAGAATGGAATTCAAGTCTGCAGTATTGTTGCCTGCGGTGGTGATACTCTAGATACTTGTGCTTACAGATATGACACCAATGCTACCCTGATTCATCCTACGAACTTTACATTCATTAGTATTATCGGAAACTTCTCCAATCAGACTAGCTACTTCCAACTACCGTACACACTGACACCAAATTTGCTGCCATTGAATTCCAGCAGTTATAATTTCGGAGTAGTAGATCTCAATTCTACTTATCGTACCATTCAATTTAATTTAACTTCTCCGCAGAGCAGTCTTTTCACATATGCTATCTGGGGCAGAAACCTCAATGAAGATGTTATATCTATCGGCACTGCATCCTCAGCTGTACGACCCATATCTATGATTCTAGGAATTGTGATGATTATCTTAGGTATAGGTAATATGTAATTCATGTTCAAAGTAGCACTGTAATTCTTATGTTCAACAAACCCAGTATCCGTTATGTGGATAACTAAATTTTGGTAAATTATGCTCGTACAGTGTTTATCCTGGGTAAATCCTGACATGTGGGTGATTGATGATAGGACTTAGGGTCATTGAACTCTAAGAATAAGTTTAAGTCTCGAGTAACCAATTGACTGAATATAATTGGATTGAGATCTTATAGATCATGTTTATACAATGACCAGCCAATATTTTTAGTATTGAATGTATTGTGTATTGTGCATTTTAAAGAAAGCTCTATAAATCTATTAATGTAGATATCCGTTTAATCTGTGGTATTCCATTATGGTTAATTGTACTTCATAGTTGTATAATAAATCAAAAGTGTTTCCTAGTTTATTTATATTTATTTATCGATGAATCAACTGCCTGACAGTCCAATTATGATCAGTCATGCTGCAATGCTAATAACTATTATTATAATCGTATCGTCTCTTCAGTTTTATCTATGACCTTTTCCCTTTATGAATAACCTCAGGCTCGCCAAGTTTAACATATCCTTAGGTTATGCGTAGCCATAAACCTCTACGCCAAGCAATTGTTTACGCATTAAGTTTATACACTTTGATTCTATTTGACCACATCGCCGTGATAAAGACTTTTACAAGAACACAGGGAGTTCCTCAGTATCTGGGAACTTTGAACTCCGGTGCAGATTCTAGACCAGCTGCGGGTTTTCTCTTGTTCATAATATTTTGAATTTTCTGCCATTCACGATCCAATTCCGCTTTCTCATTCTTTTCCTTGTTGTATTTTCTTGTTCTTCGTCCGTCTGCCATTTTGACGCCGTACTGGAAAGCTGCCTTTGGCAGAGCTTCCTTATTGTTCATATATTCGCTATATTCTTCGGGTGTGTCAAAGTCCCATCTACCAATTGGACCTTTCTTGTTACCCAGGTCCATTTTCGTATAATCAACCTCATCATCAGAGTCATCAATAGCATCTTGCATCTCATCTAGACCTGGATAACACTCAGCATATCCTTCAGGCTCTGCTGCGAGCTTGTTTAGTAGAGTTCCTTTCTTCGGTGCACTGCCTTCAGCAGCTACTGACAGTACGCTAGGTAACTGTGGAGCATTTGATTTGTCATCGATGCTGGTTTCTACAGGTTTGTCAAAATATGATGCCTTCTTCTTGTCCTTTGAGTGGGAACTGTCCTTTTTACTGACGGAGGGTACGTAGTCACCTATATCTCCATATATACTGTCGTCCTGAGGTCTTGACGGAGCATCCCCATCGTTTGTATCATCTATTCTACTCCTGCCATCTTTATTCTTCTTTCCTTTCTTCCCGTGTCTGTTACCTTGACGCAGGTAGGACAGAATTTGAGCGAGTTTGTTGATCACTATGTCGTTTGTTGTCAAGGTAGGAGTGGCGTCAACTGTTGGTACATCGGCTTTACTTCTGATTAGAGTTGTTGGTATGTCCACATCAGCATTTTCATCGTCCAACTCAATGACATAAGCCATACGACCTGGAGTAAAAAGCTCATTTCTTTCCACATGCTTCGATTTCATAGTCATTATTGTCTTGTATACGTTGCGACCTATCTTTGTTTTGAATTGCATTTCGTCTTCTTTCTTCTCGGGTTCTTTTTTCTCTATTACCTTCTCCTTGGGCTTCACTAACTTTTCCATTTCTTGTTCCTGTTCTTGTTCTTTTGACTCGATCTCACTGCGTACCTTCACAAATTAAGAGTACAAATTTAGTACTGACCCATATTACGCATTAGATAAGCACTAATAGGATATTTACCTTTTGTAAAAGGGCATAATCCAATCCTTTCACCAAGTGAGTATGTTCCATGTCACCTCCCAAGAATTTAGACTGCTGAATCATTTGCCTCCTACGTTCAGCAGCATCCATACCAGATTTTAAATCCGGAGCAACAGCACGATAAGCACTCGCACTGCTCATTGGATCCTCAGACTGATAATCCTGATTTGTGCCATCTCTACGTTCACGGGCACGATCTCTATACTTTTCAGCTAATTCTGCCATTTTATCTTCCTCCTGCTTCTTTAACTTAGCATAGAAACTCTTTTTCTTTCTACGAAGCTCTGCACGGCTACCACCACTGACTGTTGGTGTCTGTGCCGTCTTAGCACTAGCATCTCTAGCTGTTCCTGGTACCGAAGCTGGTGTGGTAGATGGAACTGAGGCCCTTGGTGTCATCAAAAGTCTTCTAAAATCATCGTTCGTCAGACGAACTGATAGAGTCATATCCTCTTCTGCTGTTTCTGGCATTTTGGATTCTTGTGACTTCTTTCTTCCTAGTAATATTCTGTAAAGTAATGTATATTTCAATCGATAATGTCATCTTATTCAATGTCCAGTGCATTGTAAATACTTACAATAATCCTTGTTAAGATTTACTGAACCACTAAGTTTAGGGTTAACTGTCAGATTCTTGTGAACAAGTGACTTATCTCCCTCTTGTTAGAAGGATTATGTTATTAATTGAAAAAAACTCATTGGATTCTGTAAATATACAGAAAGATTCTGTAATTTAATACTGCTGCTAAATTGTTTCACATAAAACACTCAAAGATACAAGCCAGTAAACACACTGAAGCAGAGACATAAATAAATCAGTAGTCAAGTGCTGCCCACTGTCAATCCGACTGTAAACAGGAAGTACGTCATCTTAGCCCTATGACGTCATTCTTCCGTAGCA
>JARQSV010000643.1:1007595-1022819 GCA_030142285.1 Calameuta idolon
CCCGCGGCATCTTTTGGGTGCGTCGCGGCGCGTATTGCGCCAACGTTATCCGTCGGTTAATCGGTGGTTGACGAAACATCCGTCGTATCTTCAATGGATAAAGCCAAAGGACTGTATGTACAGGACATAAGAAAGACAAGGCATGGTTTTCAAGGAGTGGAAGTTGCGATCTGGGATGTCCTGGTGCAAGCACCCTGGGTGGACCGGGGTGGACGATGATGAGCTGGGGTGGAGATGAAGGAGAGATAATATGAAATAATGGAGAGGATTGAGATGTTGATATCGCGAATGCGTGGATATAACAGAGCGGACGATACGATAGATACCTCCTGGGGCTGACGAAAGGGGCGCCCTAGACGAAGTCTTCCTGTTCAGACGTTCGTTAGCTCTGGACGTATCCTCTCGGGATGTGGGCATGTAGTCTTTGGTGCTGATGCTGCGTAATGTCGAAATTACTTGGGTATTTCCAAGTGTTCCTTGAGATTTTTCTTGTAAGCGAGACGTCCTGAGATTCTTGCCAGTGACCGTCTGTTGGCTTATGATTCGTAGGGATTTACGGTTGCCGGACTCTTCCAGGTATGAGATTATTTGCAATGACAGACTTGGACCTTTCATATTAGGTAGGGGATTGTCTGGAGTTCATATTTGAGCACTGTAGCACGTCCAATGATTCATAGAGACTTGATTGTATAGTTGAAATAAAAAGGGTACAGAGGTGCGTGGGAATTTTTGTAAATTTTCATTCTATTGTTTAGAACTTTTTATAATTCTATTTAAGGAGCGGCTACTGGGGATCGTGTGCTTGGAAATGCTTGAAGTTGGCTTGAGGGTTGTACGTGGCCAGGATTGGAAATGGGGAGATCAGGACGGGGGAGAGGGCCATGCAGGGACTGTGGTCGAAATTGGAAAGCCACCCGTTCCTGGGAATTCCGGTCCTTCATCTAATTCTACCGATAAGACTCCAGATAAAACTGTCATAGTTCAGTGGGATCATGGATCGAGAAGCAATTATAGAGTTGGATATCAGGGAGCTTATGATATTCTTGTTTTTGACAATGCTGCTGCAGGAGTGAAGCACTCGAGCATTATTTGTGACGGATGTAAAAAACATGGGATTGTCGGGATCAGATGGAAGTGTGCACAGTGCTTTGATTATGATCTGTGCACGCAGTGTTACATGTCAGACGTTCATGATTTGAGTCATACATTTCAAAGATTTCAAACAACAAATTCAACCGGGTAAGTTAACTTTTAAAACATCGAACTTGCACAACTAATCCATAATTAATTTCACTTTTTAACAACCATAGAGTGCAATTGAGTACAAGAGAGGGTTGTACCAAAATACCGTTGAAAGGAATTTTTATTGGAGCAAAGGTAGTACGAGGTCCTGATTGGGAATGGGGTGTACAAGATGGCGGACGTGGTAGGTACCTCCTTTCTTTTATAACTTAATTAAAGAAAAAAGGGCGATCGAAAAACAGCAAAGAAAATACATGTCAAAACAGGAAAGACTGGCAGAGTCATGGACATTCGAGGTTGGGACAATGAGAGTGGTCGTTCCGTAGCCACTGTAACTTGGTCCACTGGTAGTACCAATGTTTACAGACTTGGCTACAAGGGCTGTGTTGATCTCCGCTACATAGAAGAAGCCACTTGCGGCACCTACTACAAGGAGCATCTGCCTCTATTAGGACAACCAGTAGTAACAATGTCAGAAGGTGATCAAAGCACAACTCCCAATGGTGGTGGCGTTGGTAGCAGTGCACCAAGTCCACGTCATTTGACCTTTAACGTTGGGGACAAGGTGAAAGTCCTGAAGGAAGTTGAAACGTTGAAGGAGATGCAAGCTGGTCACGGTGGATGGAACCCACGCATGGCTGAGTACATCGGAAAGGTGCGCCACGACCTCGAAAAAGTTAACGAGCCTGTCCGGTGATTAAGGAAAGGAAAATTAATCCTAGACAAATGAACTTTTACATTCTGTACCCAGATTGGCACTGTACATCGTGTCACGGACAAGGGTGACATCCGAGTGCAATACGAGGGCTGCAACAACAGGTGGACCTTCCACCCTGGAGCATTGTCCAAGGTCATTACCAAGGACTCATTTTCTCTTGGCGACATAGTTAGAGTAAAGACCGATGCAGCAGTTGTTAAACATTGTCAAAGGGGTCATGGTGAATGGATCGATGTCATGAGAACAGTAAGTTCATCGAACCAGCTGTTAATAACTAGAATTCCATAAATGACTGTCTATTAAAATTATTTCTACAGGCTCTGGGGAAAACAGGTAAAGTCATTAAAATATATCCTGACGGTGATCTACTTGTGGCACTGGAGGGTCATACCTGGACATTTAATCCTTTGAGCGTAAACCTGGTACCCCCGAGTACAGATCCAGCCAACTCGATGCAGGGCGAAGCCAATAGACGTAGGGATCGATCAGGTAAGTTACCTTTATCGTTATTGTACGATCATTGATATAACCAAGCGACAGATTACCTGACCCTCGTAATCCTTTCTACCTGAACCAGTTGGCTCGACACTTAGTGAGGGTGCGGATATCGAAGTGGAGAAGCTTCTGCGCGACGCAGCACGTGGCGAAGCTGGTGTAGCTGCGGTACGCGAATTCCTCCGGAAGTATCCAGGCAAAGTGGATGCTCGAGCAGGAGGTCCTGGAGGTGGTAAAAAGACCTGTCTCCAAGTAGCCGCTCACCAGGGTCAACGTGAACTTTGTACTCTTCTCCTGGATGCCGGAGCTTCCCTTCGTGCCGTCGACGAGGATGGTGACACTCCGTTGCACTATGCTGCTTTTGGGTTGGTTATCCCACTAAAAAATGTCTATACAAAAGAGACTCCACTTAACTAAGCGACTTTAACCTCTAATTATTATCTTCAGGAACCAACCGGAGATAATGGAACTTCTTCTTTCTCGGGGTGCAGCAATAGACGCTGTAAACAATGGCCGTTGCAGTGCGTTACACGTGGCTGTGAATAAGCAGCACGCAGCTTGCGTGATAACCTTGCTACGTCATGGATGTGATGTCAATTTACAGGACTCTTACGGCGACACAGCCCTGCACGATGCGATTGGCAAGGACGCCCTGGAGATCGTAGATGCACTTTGTTCCTGCGAGAGAGTCAACTTCACACTGCGCAACAAGCGTGGCTTCAACGTTCTGCACCACGCGGCTCTTAAGGGAAACGCACAGTGAGTGGAAGATCAATTAATAAAATATTAACCAATATAAATTAATTAATCAATCCATTGAATCCTTCAGCGCAACGGAACGACTGGTAGCCAGAGCCAGACAGCTGGTGGACGTGAAGAAAGAGGACGGATTCGCTGCTCTTCATCTCGCTACATTGAACGGGCATCGCGAAGTAGCAGCCATATTACTTTCTCAAAATGGTGGTCGCGCCACGATTGATCTGTGGAATAAACGAAGGCAGACTCCCTTGCATTTAGCGACAGCTCAGGGTCATTGGGCTCTGGTCGAACTTCTCATAAATCACAATGCGGATCTCGCGGCTACCGACGAGGACGGGGACACCGTTCTCCATCTTGCCATTTCGAAATGCAGACATCAGCCAGCTACTGTAGCAACTCCAGAGAGTAGTCGAGACTCGCCCTTTATTCACGCGGTAAATTTGAATTCGGAAATGTTTTAAGATCTGTACCTCCGGTACTCTCCTTCCCTATTCTGATGTCGTCGTCTTCTTTTTAGATCTGGCAGGATCTTGCCAGACAAGGTGCAAAGACTGAAATGGCTCTTGCTTGTTTTCTCGTCAGTGTCGATACCACTGAGCTCCTGTTAGATCAAACTAGAAACTCCAAAGGAAAGACGGCCCTGGATCTTTTGGAGACTGATCCAGACGCTCCTGCGCTGACTGCTCTTTTGCTCTCTTATCAACCGCACAGGCGCAATAGCAACGACTTGGTCCCGTGAGCATCTCTGTCAGATTAAAAGTACCAATGTCCAAACATATTACAAAACACGACTACCCGTGTGCAACAGGTCCGAGACGGTTACATCCGGCAGCACCGTGGAGACACCGATATACGAGATCGAGACTATATCGGAACCGGAAGTCGCGAATGAAGAATCGAGAAAGCCTCCCAGGAGTTCCGGTGACTCCGACCAGTGTCGTGGATGCTCGGCGTTACTGACTCAGGGTGTAGAAGAAACTAGAATCACGGCCGGAGGCAGCGAGACGCTCTTAGGCTGCGTCCACTGTGGCCACACGGTACCAAAATCTCAGATCAATCGAGGTGAGTCATTTTTTATCTGTTCCTATCTCGGTCCAACTAGGAACGATTTGAACCAGAATAAAAAAGGTAACATTGATTACACGCAATGCCTAACAGATGGCCAAGCATTAAAAGATGACACGGTAGAGGGCGAGGACCGAAAAAGAGACGGTCCGGACGACAGAAGAAAAGAAGCCAAGGACAAGGACGTAGAAAAGGAAAAGGATCTGGAACGGCTGCGCTACTTAGAGACAAGGGTGGCCGATCTCGAGGAAGCGAACATGTGCAGCATCTGCATGGAGCGTCGTAGAAACGTCGCTTTCCTCTGCGGTCACGGCGCATGCGAGCACTGTGCCGCTCCCTTGAAAACCTGCCACATGTGTCGCAAGACTATAACCAAAAAGATCAATCTCTATTGAACCGATTAATTTATAAAAAGCTGACACCCGACTCTGTCTACTCGTCTACGAGGGATCCAACTGCCAAAACGTACTTGTAGTATAACTCCTGCTCAGGAGTCACAAATCTCTTACTTGCTACTCGCGTAGATGATCCTGACGAAAGGAATTCCCCGATGACTCTTGCCTCTCGTACGAGCGACGCGTGTATAAGACTAAAAAGAAGTAAATCGTATACCCAATAGAATTGTGCCATAACGATGACACGAGCCACGAGACTTTTATCAGACTTTGCTAATTACCTTGACTCGTGTCCAATCTTCCTAATCGTACTAGCAACGGGCGAATGTCAATTGTGAATACGGAGGACGCGTTACTATTAATTCAATATCCGTCCCAGGTTTCTTTTCCGGTCTCCAGTAATTATTTCTTCTTAAAATCTTCACGTCTGCTCTTTACCGTGTATCAATATGGACGGTATATTCAAGGCTATTGTACCACCTGAAGTTGCATCTGTCCATCGATATACCGCAGGATAAAGCCAACTTCAGACGATACAATTGTCCCGAACCAACCGTGTGTATATATTTCTGTACATCAAGAACGTGAGAAACGTTTTCCCTGTGTACACGCGTCGCCTCTCATATTTTTAGTATTTTACTTGCGTCATGTTGGTATCGAACACTGGTATAAACGTTACTAAGTATTTTATCTGACTTACTTTTCGTCGTTAAGTATTTAAAGAAGAGTAATCGGCGCTCACAGGGTACATACGACGAGAGCTTGACGTTCGAGTAAAAAATCGGAGGTTCAACATCCGATAACAGTTCGCGCGATTGATTCTAGATCATTTTACGATTCAATCTCTTTGTCGTCCCTTCGTTCTCTCAGCAAGTATCCGGCAATTAACGTCGCGAGGAGTCCGGCCAAGCGCGAAGAGTTTCTTCTTCAAAACGTAAAGTCGTCGTGACCGAAGACAAATTATATCCGTGATAAGTTTCTACAATATGTAATTTAAGAGGTAATTTAAAATAAATCATTTTAAGCTAAATATATCCGATCGTCCCAAGTTTAATTGTATATACCAACTTCGTCCACAGCTCACAGTTTAACTGTATATACTCTACAAGACTGAAAAGGAAAAAAAAAAAGAATTGCCACGCGTTAAGCCCGTAATTCGTAAACGGGCTGGATAATTGCAAATGCCTACAAATTTTTTCTTTTTCTCTCTCTCTCTCTCTCTCTCTCTCCCTCTCTCTCACACTCCCATTAAATATATTCTAATCCAATTTTATCGTAGACTCGAACAGTCTTCGTACGCAATACACAGTAAGGATAAACGTAAATGATACTTGATAACGATAACGATAACATCGGCATGCACAACGTACATTGTCATAGATTCGCATAAATATATCTTACCAAAGATACAAAGCCGCACTGCGTGGCTCGCGTTTTGCTATTTAACGCGACCTTCTAACTTTCTTTTATTTCGACCGACTGCATATCTCTCTCACTCTCTCTCTCTCTCTCTCTCTCTCTCACTCTCCTTATAATATATAGTCCAAAAAAAACACCCGTAGATATGGTACATACATCTTTTTTTTTTTCTTTCTTTTCCAATTCTCCCCCACCTCGCTCCTCCCCCTCGGCACGGAACTCCGAACCGTTTGCACTGGCCGCCTCTGACATATCGCACCTTCCCAGCAACGTGTGTGTCTCGAGACACTCGATTCTCGATGCGAGGCGTAAACGGACTTTACCTTGACTTAGCAAGCATTCTTATTTATTTTGGTACTCGATAAAGGTTTGATAAATCGTATGTTACAATGTTGAGCCAGTTTTTCAAAACTGTAGTAATAATATTGTAATAATAATAATAATAATAATAATAATAATAATAATAGCAATAATAATAGCAATAATAATAGTAATAATAATTCTTCCTAAGTAACCTAACGCAACGTACTATAAGATAATATAATGTTATTTAGTACCTAATAAACCTAAACGAATTCTGACGTCGAGGCCATACAGCGGGGGGACCTACGGTCTACCTAGGGGGGAACCACCTGACCCCGTCCGGCAGAAAATAAATCTTCTCCATGCTCGAAGGAATCGTGCAGTCTGATCTGTGCCAGAGGCCACCGTCTCGAGGACATCGTACCGACGCTACGGGGGGGGTCAGAGATCAGACTATCGCATTCCGCGACCAGGGATCCCAACGTTGCTATAAAATATTTGAGGTTACGATACGACTGGTAGATCAGTAACGTTGTTCTATTTGTCAGTTGTGTGTTATCGTCTTGGCGGATCCTCGAGACTCTGGGTTCTGGTAGTGGGGCTTAGGCGGTACAAGGGATCCAGGGAGAAGGGGAGGATGACGATGATGTTCCCGGGACACGCGGTTATCGGGATCCTGATCAGACGTCCCTCTTCGATGTGCTAATGCAAAACTACGTTCGATTTTGCGTGGTAGCAGCGTGATGGCGATAACGATATTATACGAAGTTGAGGATGATGATGATGATGATGATGATGATGATGATGATGATGATGATGATGGTGCTGATCATTATTTAGGTGATTACAGAGGATCCGTGAGAAGGCTGTGTCAATCTTTCTGTAGATAAGTTTGCAGTGGGTGACGACGAGGATGAGGACGCGGACTATGATTACAAGGATGAGGATGACGAACTTTAGCGGCTGGATTATTCTCATTCGCAGTTGCGTCCTTCTTCGCTGCTTTCTTCTGAGTCTGTTCTTTTTTTTTGTTTGTTCCGATCGTGTCTGTTGTAGTGGATGTGTTCTCAGCGGGCCAGGTCCGATGCACGTGGACGAGGACGACGTTGACGAGGACGAGGGTGACGACGATGAGGAACGCTCGAAGTGGTCGCGACCGTTTCGTTGACCGCAGGTTATTGTCAGCTATATCAGGTCCTGAGTGTAGAAACTACGGTAGAATAGAACCCCAGGGCGTAGTCAACGTGTGCGAAAAGTGAAGTACAGCAAGCGACGCTTGCGTCCCGCCGTCTACTGCGAGGTTCGCTGGGATCGAATGTAAAAGCCTCGCAGGGGAGATTTCGTGGGGCGATCGAGCGAAGGAGGACGCTACTCGGATGAGAAAAGGGATTGAAGGATGATTTCAAGCGACAACCGGTTCAGGACTGCAGGGCTGAAGCTCGGGCTCGTTCTGTGGTTCCGCGGAATTCGTACCGGTGGCGCTCGAGGTGGCTGAGCTCGTGTTTGGATCGTGGTTGGGGTCAGGATCAGGCGTCAGGGCGGCCCACTGAGTGGTATACGGGGCTGCTCTTGCTTGTCGTCTGGCTTTCCTCTTGGCTCTTCTTTGCTCCATCACCAGACGCAGTCTTCTCATCTTGCCCTTGGTCGCTTCGTTCTCCTTCGAGAGTTCTTCTGTGGTAAGGGAGCAAGGAGTTAGATACCGACGGAATCAAAGGCAAAGACCAGTGCCAAGCGTGACAAGGTTACTTATCTATTGGACTATTGCGTACCTGTTGAGTAGCCCGTTGTCGAGGAGTCGTGACAGCCAGTGGCGCCGGTCGCAGGGTTGCTACCGGTATTGGAAGCGACTGCAGAGGACGAAGAGGAGGTCGATTGCTGACGAGCACCGGTATGCCTGTGATGATGCCTGTAATGGCCAGCAGTCGCTGCGGGTGTGGCACAGAGTAGATCGTTCAGTATGTGAATGATGGTGCTGATATCACGCTTAGGTCGTCCATGACGATCCTGAAGAGCCGGATTTAGGGTTCCGCTGAACGTCCCGGAGTAGACGCCCTTCCCGTGGTGATGCATACTCTCGATTATTGCACCTTGTCTGCGTCTCGCGTTTTCCTGGGGAAACAGAAGGCGTTTAGAGATCGCAACTAAGGACACTTACACCTCAGCCATTAACCCTCTTGGAGACCATTTTCTCGTCCTCCCCGACCGAAACGACGTCTACGCGTGACATGGATTTTCTATATTATTTTTTAATCGATTCACGCACACCTTCTTCGGGAGGAATCTTAAAAGCTTTTAGTATTACGTGCTAGTGTTAAACTTTTTTGTTAAATCTTTTCGGCTCTCTAGGACGGCCAGCAAGAGGGTCAACGTGCAATATCCCTGGCCCAACCCGGTTCCATTCCGGATCAGCGGTACGCGCGAATATCGAAAATGGCGGTATATTCGCAGCTAACCTATCTATCGCGTCGCCACTGACGCATAACATGAAAATCCACGATCGAGTAAATTATGAGACCAGATGATTCTAGTGATGATAAAGAAAAAAAAAAGAATCGAAGAGGAGAAAAAAAAAGAAGGCAGAGGGAAGCCAGCTGCGGTAAATTTGATACCTCTGCGAGGTCAACTCGCGAGGTCAGTACCTCAGAGGAGAGCTGCTTGAGCTTCTGTGTGAGGTTGCGCGATGCCTCGGCGAGGGCCCGGGTGTCCAGGGCGGTTGCAGCCTTTCCACCGTCGGCGACCACCACGGCCGAGGTACCGGCAGCAGCCCCAGGACTTTGCGGAGTAGCGGTGGTGGTAGAAGTGGTGGTGGCGGTGGTGGTATCGGCGGCGCTTCTGCAGTCTGCAGGGGTGCCCGACTGTGGTGAATGATGATGACTCGAGCAAATTTTCTTCTTGGGCGACGTGCCCGGACTGCTTTCGTAGCTGGTAGACGGGTCCGGGCTGGTGGTAGTGGAGGTAAGCGGTTGAAGAGGATCCAGGGACGGCAACTTGTGCCTAAAGTGATGATGGTGCTGATGATGCTGATGATGACGACGATGGTGATGATAATGATAGAGGCTGTGATGATGATGATGAAGATGCAGAAAGCGGGATTTACAGCTGGAGGTATTGGTCACTGAGGAGTTGCCAGCCCGGTTGGCCTGAGACTGTGATTGGGTGCAGGATGACGAGTGCGAGGAGCTCATTGGTGAATAGGTAGTCGAGGAGGTGGAGGTAGACGCCGTCGATGACGAGGACATGGCCGCCCGTTCCGAGCTGACGGGATTCGTCGTGGTCGTCGCCGTCGAGAGGCTGGTGCTGCAACTGGCCGCAGCCTGGAGCGCGGACGCCAGGCTGCTGATCAGTGAGGACGTCCTGGCCACTGCACTGCCGCTTTGAAGTTTCGTGGAGTTCGACGAACTGGCGGCCGTCAGGACGGTGGACCTTCTGCTGCTCTGCGCCGTCGAGGACACGTTCCCATTCGTCGTCCCGGTCGTGCTCGTCGCGTTCGCGCTGCTCCCCGACGAGGAGGAGGTTGCCGAACTCGTCGTAGGACTGCTGGTGGAACCGGTTGCAGGTGTGGCCGGTGTCACGGTGCTCAATTGCAGCTGTATCAGCATCATGTGATCCCCCAGACGCATCGTAAGATTCAACGGAGCTTTCCCAGAGAGGAAATCGTTCACTTGAGAATCGTTCAGGCTCTCCAGAGCTTGCATTACGCTTTGTTCCGGTCGCTGTGCCTGAAAAGTAATCAGGGCCTGGCTCGATTGTTTTGCTTCATTTAACATGCCAGATTCATATTTTACATAATCATCCTATCGAACCGAGCCTCCTCTACCGTTCAAGCCATCGTTATCAAACCTCCCGCGTACAAAGAAGAACGAAAAAAAAATTTCAAATTTCTAGCCTCCGAATGCCAAACCAAAGACGCACGGCCATTTTGACTGCGCGACACTAGAGACGCTTTCTAGGTTAACTAAGCGTCTCCTGCCGTTCTACGTTTCGCTATGAGACTCCGAACGACTAAATTCTATTCCTGTACGCGATGATCTTGCGCGCGAGGGGAACGAGAAACCTGGACTCAGATAATACTACATGCTGATTCGCGTCCGAGCATGCTCTCCTGTGCTTAACGACTCATCAAGTTTTGATAAGGACGGAGGGAGACCCCGACCCTTCGTCGGAGAGAAAAGGAAGGAGCTGCGCATGCGCAGACCGAACACGGGCCTATCCAGTGCGCACGTACGCAACGTTTGTAGCTCGAGCGTCAACATTAACTGCGTAGAGTCTGCCTATCGTATTATACGTAAGACACTGCACATCGTGGTATTTGCGTACGAAGAAAGATGGAGGTAGAAAGGCTGCGGAATCAATGAGCCCATACTGGAAGATCGAAACAGGAGAAGACCTGCAGAGAAGAGGAAACCTCGCAGAACATACCTCACAGGCCTCGGGCACCGCTAGATACCCCACAGCCTACTCGACACACCTAACGGACTTCCTTTGGTAGGAGTCCGCGTATTCGGTAATTCAATTTGCAACGGTTATCTCTGAGCGACGGAAGCGTATTCGCGCGAACGTTATTACCGGTACCAGACTTAAGGAATCGAATGAGGATGACGTAACGATACCTTGGAGATCGCTCGGACGCACACTATGATCATCCTTGATCGAGGAAGTTTCAAAAAAAAATCAACAAAATTTTATTCCCCGAGGCGCATCGACGCGCAGTCGAGTTCCTGACTCAATAATTCACAGCTACTCGCGCCAAGCGTTCCAACATACACGGCGCATACGCATGTGACTCCTACGAAATTTATCGCGACCGAATGCAACCTGTTCTGTCCCACGTCGCAGGGAGGCGCGTCCTGGCGTCGAAGCGTCCCACGTTTCAGACCCGGGTGAAATGGCCAGGGCGCAATAGGAGGGACGGTGTCGGAAAGCACACGAGTAACAAGCAGCAAAAGAGTCGAGGAGCAAGCTCGGATCTACGGGGCGGCCCTGTGTGCCAGTGCTCGGCTTCTCGCTCCTACGTTATCCTGATACAGTCGAGTCGAGAAGGAGCATCTACGAATGTCCCAACGTTTTCTAAAGCCTTGCACACAGTGCGAGTACGCAACGAGGCGACTGTACGTCGCGTCGAATAAAGTCCGACGTAGACCGGTGGGGGGAGTTACGTTTTATTTAGTCATAGGCTAGACACGAAATATTCTAGAAGAAATGAGTATGATCAAAGCGAGAAGACTGGAGTGTCAAGTACCGACGTGTTTACAGAGAAAGAGAGAGAGAGAGAGACGCAATGACAATCGTACACGCCCAGACACGATATACGTCTCGTGAAATGAAACTCCCTGTAGAAAATGAGAACCCCGTGTGTATAACCTCCCACGGCCATCTGGATCGCGAGGCGAAATTCAACCGGGGGCCACGTACCGAAACGAACGTAGCAGTGCGCCCGGCTTGTCAGCCGTGAACGAGTCGCGTAGTGGCGATAAGCGTCGTCGGGCAAGCAGCGTTGCCAGTGCCGCGCGCGGCCAATTTCGGAACCGTACCCTTTGTCTCGGTGAATCCACACGGGACGCCTACGACGTGTAACGCGTAGGATTTACGTGCAGTAAAAGATTTGGTGGGACGAAATTAAAGATACTCTTTAACGTGTAATCGATGTTCTTTAAGGAGACAAGAGGCAACGTGATCGTCACTTCCAAAGAATCGAAGCCTGAAATATTGTGACACAAAAGGTACAGAGTGCCGTCGGTAATTCCACACGGGCTCACGCCCCACACCTCGGCCAAGGAGAGAAACGCGGCTGCTGCGACGTCTGGATCGACGGAGCGGAGATTTGATTTCTCGTAGGTTATGTCACGGAGGCACAGGCGTCCCGTAACAGTGACTATTGCTATCGGTGAAAATTATCGGCCCTACCTAAATACCGAATCGAAAGTCGGCCCACTTAACGATGACGATGATACCGCGTTGCGTTGTCCCCTCCTGCTTCACCGTTTACGCCATCCGTAACTCTAGAGACACTCTGTATACATATACGCCGACTAACGCCGCTGGATCGATTTACATATTTCGTTAAGTGCTTTTAATTTTGTCTGTTATTTGAAAAAAAAAAAAAAAGAAGCTTTCTTACTCGTCAGGCCTTTGCGCTCTTAACGAGACACGAGGATTTCGCTCGTGTTTACCGCGAACGACCGCTGAGTCTGGTGCAACGCCGTGAACCAGGAGCATAGGAAGGAATAAAAGCGCGATATATGGTGACCGAGAAACCAAGTGACCTGACGATACTCGTGCACCAGAGTTAACGGCGTTTATCCAGAGCACACAGAGGCACGACGCGTGTACAGTAACCTCCCGCCCGTCCTCTCCGTCGTCATCGTCGTGCACCAGGAGTCTCCTTTATACATCGTCCACGTAACCGGCGTGTAATGAGAACGCGTCTGGCTTGATTGTATACGTGGATCTTGCGTATGCGTATACGTGATCTTGCGTCAAGATAAAATATTAAAATTATCAAGCACTTCCAATAGCTACCATGAAGCCTGAGTTGAAAAGTTTGGTGAATGACGAGGAAGAAGAGAGAGATAGAAGAAGAAACAAAGAGGCCTGTACTGGGTTAACGGATGATATTAAAAAGAAAAGGAAAAAAGAAAAATAAACACTCACCAGCAATCCCGTCTCCACGCTGGGCAGCAGAGTCAAGCGGCTGCCATCCTGCAGACGATTTTCCTCGAGAGTCCCCTCACGGAGCTGCCTGTAAACATTTGAACAGTGAACGTGAGGTCTTTGGTCCAGGACGTCGGCGCGTCGCGAAATCGTCCTTAAGTCACGGAGAAAGAGAAGAAACGCGGTCCGTGCGTCTAACGTTAAGCGCGAGCTCTATCGGCGCGCCATTAAAATGTAGAATCTAAAGAGACCGAGAAGGCCCGCCCCCCCGCCCCCTCCCCCCTTAAGCGGCCATTTCCTTTCGGCTTTCGTCGAATAGCCCGCACACCAGCCAGTCTCTCTCGTGACGCAGCCGTCGGGACCGAACGCCGCTTCGAATGATCATCCCCCTGAGTTCTCTCCGTGGCTCCAGGAGCCCAAGAGAGCGCAGGAGGACCGGAGTCGAGAATTCGCTCGAGCGAATAATCGGAGGCGAGCATGTGTACGCGGAATATTATCGCCTGCGAGAAGCGAGAGACCGTGGATAGGTGGGTAAGATGCGTGAAAGGAGAGATGGAAGCAAAAGAGGAGAGAAAAAAAAACAAGTACCAAAGACACCTGGAAACTGCACCGGTGCCAGAGAGAGAGAGAGAGAGAGAGAGAGAGGTGCAGGACTCCCTTCTCTCTCTATCTCCATGTCCGGGATAACTTTACCTGGAGCGTCTGAAATTCGATCGAGGGCCGCGCGTGCCCGATTTACCCAGGCACAAATGGGAGGAGGGAGAGAGGGGGGGGGGGGGCGACGACGACGAGAAACAGCCAGACCGAAGGAAGGTAAGGACGGTCAGACCACGGAGGCAGAGGAAGCACCGAAGCAGCCAACAGGGTATCAGGGTCCTATAAGCAGCCAAGGCAAGAGAGGACCTGGCCCGTCTCCTGGTATACGTATAATAATAAAATCACGTCCAAGCCTGTGGAGTTCGCACATTTTTTTGTTCTCATCTCGACCACTTGGTTCCTTCCCACCTAAGGCTAGAGTCCCGTGAGAGAGAGAGAGAGACAGAAAGAGATGCATACGTATACCAGAGACGCCGAAGAGAGAGAATCCTCTCCTTGGTGTCCTTTGTTCGTCCAAGTGGGTAGGAAGGATGGTTTTAAATGGAGGCGGAGTTGGATGTCCTTGTCCAGCGTGAACGTCTCTTTCCGTTGGCGGAACAAAATATACCGGGGCACGGACTTTACCGTGGAACAGTGCGCTGACCAGAGGGCACTCTTGATTTTATAGTTCACTCTTATTATTATCATTGTTACGTATCTTCGTCGCTCCCCCACCTCCGCGAGATCCATCGGTATTATCATCGACGATCGACGTTACGACACGACAGAGCGTTTCTCTCTCTCTCTCCCTGACGAATCAATCGATTCTCCAGCAGCGCTTCGCTTGGTTGAAACGCCGAGAGGAGGCCTCCCGGACATTGACGTTCTTTAACCACGTGAAGAAATTCGACGAGACCTCACGTGATAAATTTAAAGAAAATAAATAAATAAAAATATCCCCTTTGCACGATCATCCATCCAATTCTTTTATCGTCCTTTGAGCGCAGTGCTTTATGCTGTTCAAGGCGGGGGAAGCGTAGCTCTGCGTGAGTATTGGATCAAAAAGTTTAGCTAGGTGGAAACTCCACGAGCGAGCAATAGGAGGTCCGACTAACGGCCGCGAAGGAAAACCGCACGACGAACTGTGACGACATTACCCCGCTTGGAGGTTGCGTGACCTTAAATTACAAGGATATCGATACACGCGACGTATGTCAGCCAATAAAAATATGAAGGGGGGGAAAGGCAAGAGGAAAGCTCCAAAACTCGAAACGAAGAAAGAGGAGACTTTTCGAGAGTGCGCGTAAAGGCGTCCGCGACGTGGGAGTCGTGAGATAATTATCGTAGAGAAGACCGTCCTCTCTCTCTCTTACCAAGTGAGAGAGAAATTGGAGAGAACGAAGTGGGGTTAGCGACGGAGTCGAGACCAGTGAAAGAAGATTCGACGCCAACAGTCAAAGTACAGCTGATGCTCGCCCAGCCGCTGTTATAATTTACAGTAGACCGACTGAGACGCTCGAGTGTGCGGGAGAGAGAGAGAGAGAGAGAGAGAGAGAGAGAGAGAGAGAGAGAGAGAGAGAGAGAGAGAGAGAGAGAGAGAG
>JARQSV010000643.1:1022919-1043030 GCA_030142285.1 Calameuta idolon
GAGAGAGAGAGAGAGAGAGAGAGAGAGAGAGAGAGAGAGAGAGAGAGAGAGAGAGAGAGAGAGAGAGAGAGAGAATGTGATAAATAAAGAGAAACATCGGAGGGACTTGGTAAGTGAGAATCGTCTCTAGAGCAAGAGCGAGCCAGAGATAAACAAACGTCTATGCGGAAGGTGATGCGAAGGACGAGCGTGTATCAGGAGCGTGGAAGGAAAAGAAGCGTCGCCATTGCTGCTGTGGAATCAAATCGTTACAGAGAGGAGTCTTGAGAATTTAGTTTTCTGTCCCTGCGGTACACGCCAGCGCAGTATAACCCAACAAGCCAGGTAGTAAGAGAGTATATAGGTATATACGGGTTAGGAGGAGGACAACGTCAGAGAGAGAGAGAGAGAGAGAGAGAGATAAAGGATAAGAAAGCGTGAGGGAGTAACGGAAAGAAAAGAGAGAAGGAAAAGTCTTGTCTAGAGCTTTATATTGTGTTGCCGACGAAGAAGACCGAGGCTACGACTAGCTACGACGACGTCGACGTCGACATAGACATTCTGCCGTCGGCCTATGGTTTTTAACGAACCATGAGAAAAGCAGAGGGAGAGAAAGAGAGAGAGAGACGCAATCGATCCCAAAACTCGCTCGTGCAGTCATTATGAATTTGGGCGTAGCTCTGGGGTATAGCCGATGCGCCATGGAGAGGGTTCTCTCGCCAGTCAGATTTTACAGCACAGGGGTAACGCCCCACACTCGCGTCGACTCTACCAGGAGCTCGTAAGAGCACGCCAAACTCGGGGAACCGAATAGGGAAAGCCGGCAGCGTTGGTTCCTCCATTTTCGTAGCTCCTGAACTGCCCGGTGCTTAGACGCAGTAAATACGTATCGGCAACGGAGGAATCTCTAAAGAACCTGAGTGACTAATGCGCCGGGAGTGCGTTCAGTTGTATCCGGGGCCGTCGCACTGGCCAATAGTACCTAAGAAGTGAAAAACGTCGCGGTCTTTTTTTTTCTTCTCCGCCACTTCGCCTCTCTCTCTCTCTCTCTCGCTCTCGTTAGCGATACGTAGGATGAAGCGGGCGTCGAAAAAGGACGAGCACCGTGAAACTTATTTCTAAAAGCGAATAGCGGCCGACGTGGATTTCGGTGCGCGGCACCTCTTCTCGCCCTCGGTCGTAGGAGGTGGCCGACGACGTCTCCGCGTCGCCATGGGCAGGAAGGCGCGGGCGAACGAAAAAACAGACTGGTCAGCGGTATGCAAAGTACACGCGTAGGTATGCACGGGCGTTAGGCCGCGCTGGTGCTGCAATGTCTGTATGGAAAAGTTCGATGTCTCGACGTCCTTCGTGGCGACTCGCGGAGACGTTTAGGAGAGTCGAGCGGCCGGGCTGGCGAAGGAGGTCGGAGGAGGATAAGCGGGAGGAGGTCTAGAGACGGAAAGAGAGTAGGAGCAGCGTGCGCGCGAGTGAGAATAAAAGTTGGCTCTCGTCTGACTCAGGAAGAATGCTAAGGGAAGACCTTTGCTCGAGCAGAAGACGTCGTGACTCAAAAAGGTCTTCGTCTCGAGTTTCTTACTTTTAGTCATTTCATCGGGAAGGAGAGTTTCACTTTCTCTGTCTCTCTCTCTCTCTCTCTCTCCTTGCCCTTTTTCTCTTTCACTTTTTCTACATTTTTTTTAATTCCTCCTTCCTTCCCCTTACTCCCGTTTCTTACACGTCTTTGTCATCAACCGATCCACCTCCGCCATTGGATCCACTGAATAGGAATGGGCCCTTCGCTCGAATGGATCTGCGACCGTTCGAAGAATAGCGGACTGCCGTGCCGGACCAACCGGAACGAAACCGCTAGTTTTCTTTTCCGAACCGGAACTGGAAACGTAACGATGGAAAGTGTCCGAAAAGCGAGTACAGATATAGCCAAGGTCTTGCCTCTGCGTGGTAACAGTCGAGAAAATTGTGACGGTCTTTTCGTGCACGCTACATGCATATGTGGTAGCAGAATAAAAAAAATTTTGAAAAAATTCTCAGCCAATAGGATTTTTTTTTTTATCAAAGGAAAGAGGCTCTGCGATAATGGAAACCATATATAAGGAGCCCAGTAATGCTGCCATATGATTTTCTTGTGGTTCACGGGTAACGGTAACGCGTTCGTAAATTCGACAAAGATAAAGAACGAGCAGACGCCAGACTCGACTGTTTCGAAGAATCTCGAGACTGGTTCAATTTACATCGATGAGCGTTAAAAAGAGAACAACGAAGTTTCTTGAGGAGCATCGAGTCTCCCCCCAGTAATTTCTCCAGAGGTCGTTCCAGGCCGTCTTGTCTCAAACCCAAACGGATCTGACGAAGGAGGAAGAAGCCTACCCGGAATACCTACCTACGTCAGTATCTCGTTGACTGGAATAACATCGTACATGGCCAACGAACAATCAAGGACGTTTGACCTTCTCTCCCGAGGTAGCACAGTAATTTTAATAAAGGACGGTGTATATCGGGCAGAGCTCAATGCGACGTACTATCTCGTAAGACCTAACCCAAAGACTCAATCGATTCTTCCCATACACAATAAGATATTCCGCAGCTTCTGTGTCCCTGCCTGCCGGCATAGGCGGCCTCCTACAAACAATATGGATCCCCAAAAGCCCCCAGACCCCTGCGACTGGGCTCTGCATCTTCGATCTCTACTTACACACAGTCGCACCCCTCGGGGAGCCACGGTGGCCAACGCCAGGAACGAGAATCGACCCTCGCTCTCTCCCTCCTCACCGCACCAAATTCCCTGTGCACGGACTTCCCCGGTCTCTGGGATGACGTGGTGGTGGTGGTGGTGGTGGTGAAGCATCCAATGCCGTCGCCTCAGCCGCGATTAGTACCAGGAGCAGCAGCAGCAGCAGCCTCGTCGAATCACTGCTCGCTTCTTACGGATAAGGCGACACCGTTACGATACAGAGCGTCAACGGACACGCGCCTTTTCGCCATCCACAACCAGCGACACAGGACGAGTCGCTGTGATCTTCTGCTAACCGACGCCGCTTGCACATTTGCCAGCCATGCTGTTTTCAGCACGAGCACCCAAGGTATTCTCTGATTATGCACTTTGTCGCTATTATCAACCCGCGACGAAGTGAATAAAAAAAAAAAAAAAAGTTGCATCAGACCAGGAGGTAACCGCGAGGAGGCGCTGATATCTCCATCCCACTGTTATTTATTATTAACGGTATTTTCAAACTTTTCAACGTGTACTTCGTATTTCGATTAACGACCAGGGGCCGTGTGCACTTAAGCACCGAGAGAAACAATCAAGGACTGGTACGGTACGTACACGTACCCAAAGTGCGACGCACATGACCACACGTGTCCTATCTGTCGCAGTCTCGGGGCTCAAAATACCGCGAGAGTCTCGGTCCCTCGTAGCTGTTGGCTCCTCTGCACTTTTCTCGTGGTGGCTTCACCAGCCCTACCTACCTACACGCGTAACAGTCGGACGCCGTGACACGCGTAACGCATGCGCCCCCGTTGCATGCGCGCATGAGGCACACTGTGTGACGAGAGAGACGTAGAGATCTGACTGGCGAAGCTGGTTAAGGATGGGGATAGAGCCGTGAGTTCGCTTGTTTACGTGTATTGGTGGACTCCCTGGTGTATATATAAAGAGAGAGAGGAGGCGTAAAGGCTGGCCTCTCCTCGCTCTCGTTCTCTTGCTCTTACGGGGCTCACGAGTTCACGAGCTGACGGCAATGCTGGGCAGCACGAGCAACTCAGGCAGCAGCAGCACACATGCATCGCGGTCAACCGGCGTGTACCTGCGACTCCGACTGGCCCGGCAGGCACAAAGAAACGAAGGAGCCGCCAGTGGCGAAGGGGTAGAGGGGGACAGACCAAGAGACCTTCTCGAGAAATACGCCGATTGATCGGGTCTCCGGCATGGAAAAGAAAAAGAAATATTCTCCGTCTGGCTACTTCTGGTCCTCGTAGTCTTCGTTTGCACGGGAATAGACTCTGCGGCTCGAGATTGTCAGGGCTTTTCGCTTTGGAGATTCTTCCGAGAGGCTTACGGGTCCCCCTAAAGCTTCGCCATCGGAATCCTATTGAGCATTGAAAGGGAATAGCTTCGCTGTACTCCTTTAGAGTACCCCGACTTCTCTTTCTATCGTGGTCCTTAGGTAGACGAGGGGAGAGACCGGGCCATGATGGAGGATCCCAGCATCGAGACGGCTCCCTCGACGCCCACGATTGTTCAACCCACTCGACGAAAATTGCAGTGTGCATCGCCATGAGGACAAGGATACGACGCGCGTGCGAGTAGCGGCGCGATGCGTCGAGTTTAAAAGGCTGCCAGGCGGTTGGACGGGGCAAGCAAGCTCAGAAATTGATAGGCAGATAGATATGTAGGCAAGCAAGCTGCACGAGAGGTAGAGGCTGATAGGTAGACAGAGACAGGGAGACGGTCTAAAGAGGTAGGAGAAACAAGGGGGTAGGGACTAGCAGTTTGTCGTTCGGTGAGAATTCGCCAGTAATTATAAAAATGAGCTTAAGGTACGCCTTAGTCACAAAATCACTGGCTCACTTGGCTTACTCACTCACTTCCCTTACAAGAGTCACACTCACCTCTCGCGGTGCAGTAAACAAATGCGTTCCTTGGCGACCTTCAGCCTCTTGGAGATGATTTTCTTGAGGTTCTCAACGGTGTCGGTGCGCTCGACGGTGAGGTCGAACTGTCCACCGGTGGTGGGAGTGATGCTGATGGTGATATCCTCAGGGTCTCCAGTGGCCGCGACGCAGCCACACCCCGCCGGAGACGAAGTCGGGGTCGGGAGAGGAGACGGCGACGAGGAGCTGCCCCTTGTACTCGTGCCCTGGCTGTTATCCATTGTGGGAGCAGCCAATGGCGTGTTTGTCGTGACCTCAGAGTCACCGTCGCCCTCTCCAGCGCTGCTCCTTCTCCTTGGGTCGTTTTCACTTCCCACTGCCGTCAGGTCCGACGGCGGCGGCTCCGAGCTGCCGTCCATCGTTCTCTTCGCTTTTGCAGAGTCCCACCTTGCACGCACAATACGCGCACCCGCACCCGCACCTGCAACCGGTCGCGGCGTGCGTCCGGCCTCGACTCGCCCGCACCAGACGCCAAGAAGAAAACGCGACGATGCCAACCGACACGACGACCAGGCCAGGCCAGTCCAAGCGAAACGGAACTCCTCTTCTCTCTCGCTATCCAGGCCGCGCGCAATATCACGATCCGATCGCCAAAGTAACGAGAGCTCCTCGATCGATAGCCGGGATACTGGGAGAGCACCACTGCCACTGGCCCCGCACTGACACTACGTGACTCTCCTGTTCCTTGCTCTCTCGCCAACAACCCGCCTTCGACCGCTCGAACCCTGCGACTGCCAGCGACTGTCTGCACTGGCAACCGAAAACCCCTCGAAGCCCCGGCCTCGGCCGGAATCCCAGACCCGGCCGAACCTGCACGAGCGACCAGCCGCTTGGAAAAATGGCGATACGAACTCGCCCGAGGATACGAGCCGACCGAGAATGCGCGAGATTCGATCCGGGGATTAGGGCCGGTTTTTATGCACAAACTACTCCTTTTCGTTGATACTTGGGACATCTGTTTCACGCTCCTGTTGCTATTAACTATACAGCTCGGTCGGTAAGGTAGGTACATGCAATTTAACTTTATTCTTCCTCGCCTACGTCTATGTACCGTCGGAGCATCGAATAAATTGCTCTCAATCACAAACAACTTGTTCGGTTATGCAAATCAATTTATATTATCTTGGATACAAGTCCTTACATTTCTTTTTTTTTTCCCCTTATTGTCCAGCAATCCCATAATACACATAAATCTTCGAAATCGTGTGATCTACACATTACGATTAACAATTAATCTTTTGTTTTTTTTCCGTCCATTCCGTACATGCGCCTGCACTTAATTCTCTCGCAACGATCATATCAACGGATAAGAAATTGACACATCGGTCGATAACGTTTAGGTCCTTTTTTTTTTCCCTCGTAATCCTATTGATTGTACGCAAGTTCGTAGTCTAATCATGTGCAAATATTTCTCTACTTCATTATTTTCTATTCGATAACGTATATTATATTCATATAGCGAAGAATGTTTTCAATCTTCCATACGACTTTATATACACGTCTTACAAGATGTACAACTTTATAAAGGGAATTCTAATAGTGCAAATTCCAATCCACGTCCTGGAGGTCGTTCAGGTTTTTTTTTTGCGTACATCTTGTACATATTAATTATTAATATATGCACGAAACCGCCCAGAAGTCCAAGTCATTACATGATTTGAGAACTATCCTGTCTCATTCTGATATTCCATGACATCACGCACAGATATTATCCAGCAGTGATATCAACAGATGTCTTTTGATATAATCATCACGAGACATCGGACTCTTGTTTTGACAGTCTTAGACGGAAAAGTCTCAAGCGAAAAAGACAGGTCAACCTAGGAATCTCATGTCAAACGATGACTGTTATATCTTCAGGTAAAAGTATTAATAGAAAAATATAGTACCCATTTACATTGCACTTTCAATCACAATTTGCATACGCAAAGTCGATCGGATCCAATCTATTCGCACAACACTTACTACCTTGTATTCGTAGTTTAAATTTTCGCGCTCTTTTCGACGAACGAAATGCCTAGTTGATCGCGCTACGAGATTCTTCGGTCTAAGGAAATTATCTGCGCTTATCTTATCCTCTTCGGGGAATCCTTTAAGTACGTGATTAACGGTCCCTTGCAAAGTGTGATTACGAATCACGAGTGATTCCTTCATGCAAGGGACACGTGAATTCACGACCCGAATTCCTCTGTGTTAGGTTCGATGGGTTTGAACTCGTATGCACCACGTCCGTCCATTTGTAAATAATACTGTAATTAATAATGTCAGTGAGATATTGGCAATCTGGTATAGAATTTTACATGTCAGTGTTAATGCTTGTGTGTACACTACCTCATGGTGTTTCCACAAGGATCGCCGATGCGACACGGTAAATAAGGTTATGTTAGCACGTCTGCAATAGGAATACATAGAGTCCTCGACGTCCACACTGACGGCACTCGTGCACTCGTCCAGGATAGCAAACTGTGGTGCGTGATAGAACAATCTAGCCATCTGTATCAATAATAGTGACTTAGATGGTGTAATTTAGATTTTGGACTGAATCGTTGTTCGTTCTAGAATAGTTATTGAGCTTACTGCGATGCGCTGTTTCTCTCCTCCGGAGAGTACATCCATCCAGTCTGCTACTGTGTCCCAACCTTGACTTTGACTGTTCGACTGAGACTCTCTTTCCAGGAGATGAGCCAGCTGGACAAGATCCAGTAATTTCTGTAGATCCTCGTCCTTCATCTGTCCTCGCCTGATCATCTCAGCTCGTGTGTGAGGATATATCACTTGGTCTCTCAGTGTTCCGAGGGTCATGTAAGGTCTTTGGGGAATGTAGAATAACTTTCCACGTGGTGGTTTTGTTACTGTGCCACCCCATACTGGCCAAAGCTGTCAGATTGTCGAGTAAAAGTTGTATGCGTGATGTCGAAGAAGAAATATAGGAGTGAAATAAGTTTGTGCAATATTTACCTCGCCTAGTATTCTGAAGAGCGAACTCTTGCCACAACCATTTGGTCCGCAAACAAGGACATTCATCCCAGACTTAACCTCGAATGTTAACTCGTTAACAAGTATATCGCCATTAGGAGTAACCAGAGGCACACGGTCGAATCTAATGACGTTATCCTTGGCTATTATTTTCCCATCTCCAGGACGACCTATGGGATTATTCTCTAGATTCATTATCATAGTCCTCTCATATTTGCCCATGTTCAAATCATCCAGGACTCTTCGCAACTCAGTCACTCTCGCTGTGAAGCCTGCCAGTCGTGTCATTTCTCGTCCTGCTAGCACCAGTCTTCCTATAGCTTCTGCTAGCTTGACAAGCATCCTGCCGTAGGTATAATAACTCTTGAAACGATGATCAGGAGTCCCTGAGAGGATCGGATGATTCTTTTGGAAAAATGGAATGCTCACTGCGTAGAAGCCAACTACAGTCGCCACATCTGCAATTGAACATTGAATTTCTTTTTTCATTGTTAATCAAAGTTTGCTTGGTCACTTGTTCCAAGGTAACAGTTTTGCAATTTATATTATAATTCTCTTCGCACTTACACTTTCCCACAAAATTGTCCACTACGCCCATCGTCACTTTGAATTCAAGGAACTTACGTATGTGCGTCACCTGCAATATCGTTGTGTTGCAATGACAAATATTAATTTCTAATTCAAAATATTAATTTTTCTTTCAGCTTACCAATTTGTGGAAGCTGGCAAGAAGCGTCAGCTTCTCACGAGTGTTACCCTGATAAAAGGCAATTTCCTCTGCATTTGTAATAAGTCGTGAATTGATATGACGATATTCACCCTCGAGTCTCTGTTCTTTTACTGTCAACTGGCCTATTGGCTTTCTAAGATGCGTTAGAAAACCTCCGGCCGCCACCATGTATGTCAACATGAGAAGCGGCGTCTGTAGGACAAATATTTCCATTGAAGATTGTGAGGAAATAAAATTATACTGTCAATTCAATTACATAAATTATATCAAATTATTGTAATTACTTGTCCACCAAGGTTAGAGGTGAGTCTGTAAACGTATATGCAAATGTCCAAAGCAGGTTTGGCAACGTTACTATACAAATCTGTGCAGCTCTCACAAAATTTATCCACATCTGTGGTTAACAACTGATCAGGATTAGCAATGCGTGTGTCCAAATTACTCATTTTGTAATATGTGAAGCCCCTGCGAAGAAGAGTCAATTCATTAAATTGTTATTCGCATACATTGGGCAGTTTGCGAAGTACAATTTGTACAACTTTATATGAAAAGAAAAAGAATGAAGAATAGTTTTTTTTATTAGATGTCAGTCTCGTATCTAAGGAACTATAATTAATTATTTTTTTATTATAAACCTTGGTAGGTCTTAATGCAATTACTGATCAAGAATACAAAACAATTACATGCTCGTTAAACTTTCTATAAAATTATTTCCAATCGAGTAGTTCATTATGGGTCTTCAACGCAATACTGGAGCCAGCACCTCTCTGACCCTCCATTGTTTTCAAATATACAGCATAACCAAAATGTTTAATAAATTTTACTCATACATGTATTTATATTAACAAATGTGATACGTCACGTACTGCCCTTACTTACTTCAGATACTGATCCAACAAGTAACGTGTAATGTTTGTTCGCAGCCTCAACTTCACTTCTCCTAAACTGTATTTCAGTACATTGTTCACAACGGATATCTATAAGAATACAATTGGAGGAAATTCTTACGCAATAACATTATTTGATTAATTTCTACAGGGTGTCTCACCAAAAATGTACACCTCCATTATTTCAGTTACTATTGAAGATACAGGGAAAAAAGCTACATTTTCTTATACTAACAGAAATTGATGTTCCCTTTAAAAAAAACATGACACGTGCTGTATCTTGAAATTAAATGAATATAAAAAAAATCATTTGAATGATAAATCAAAAATAATCGAGGTGTTCACCTTCGGTGAGACACCCTATATGCATGACGTTGTTGATGAATATACAAATGAAGGTACGAGCAGGAAGTATAGCACACTCTGATATAGTTCAGCTTTATAAATATCAGTATTATAGCCTTTCGATAATTATATAGAAGGAAGAATCGATATTTGATTTTTTTCTTCAAACTGGTACGAGTAAAAAGGAAGCAATAAGCTAAACCGTTAATTGTGAAATAAGATTACAATTTTGATAACTCACCAAGGGTAATGTAGCTATATATTTTAAAAGTCTCTTTTTAAATAAAGGTGCATCCATGTTAACAATGGATCTGAAAGAAAGAAAGTCCATTATCTTTATAAGTAAAAATTAGATATCTCATATCATAATCTAAACGAAGGATAAAGATGAGATAAACATTCGTTACTTGTACATACGTTTCTATAAGGGTTCCAGTGTGAATCAACCATAAATCGCACAAGGATCTGGCAACAAGCGAAGCAGCGACCAGAGTAACAAACCCTGCTTCTGCTGAAAAAACTCCTGGTATACCAACCGAGAGTAACTGATATAACTGTTTAAAGAAAGCAGCATCGACCTGTGCTCTAGGTCCTTTAGGTTTATCCTGTAACAAAATATTCAGCAATAAAGCAAACAATTAAAGAAACAAAGCTAAAGAAATATACTTCGTACCTCCTTAATAACATACTGAATGTCGTTAGCAGGCCAGGTATTTTTGGACCTAAAAGAATAGCCAAATCAATGAAAACTGCGCAAACTATAAATGATAAATTAATGAAATACCTGGTTTTCACTATGCTTTTCCTACTTCTTCGTTTCAATATCCAAATAAGGGCACTAATAGTCAATGCACCAGCTACTGATTGTCTAGTCACATATTTACTAAGGGTCGGAGCCATCGTCCTGGTCGTTAAATGCTTCTGATACTACCTGGAGGTGTTGAAAGAACGTCAACGATGTGTTGTGCTTCACTTTCAAAGCACGAATCACTACCAGTTACATAGGACTGCTTATGCGATTACAGCAGTGGGATCTGCACTGGGGCAAACCAGTCCCTCCCAAATCAGCTGGTCTGCAAATCAGGTACAAGCCAGAGTACATCGGAGTACCTTCAGCCGCGCCTGAGCAGTTGATTCTGCAGAGAACTTTCTTATTCTTTTTTTTTTGTCAATCACCTTAGATCAGACAAAGACCAGGTTTGCCAATAATCGACATCGATAACAAAGAATTATCATTGTTAGATCAATTTATCTTGCTGATAGTTTTCGATATGCAGACGTGGCATAGCCAGTAGGTGGGGATATTTAGCTAATTAGCTGACGCATTCACTTTTGGCACGTCATGGCCATTCTTTAACGACTCTGTGGAATCTCGTATCGTCACGAAACTGTCTTTACAATTTTTACTAATGATCTTGGACGGTATAAAATCGATATCATAATCGACAAATCGTATGTTCCAAGACAATTAAGAGGACCGAGATGTACCGATCGACAGCGTACCGTTACCAGTCACGTAAATTGTAAATAGCAGAATAGTTATGGATTTTTATATTCTTTGTCCTGAACGAAGTTGACTGCTGTGCAGGTTTGAAAACCATTTTAAAGTATTTTTTAAATCATTCATTCAAAACTAAAAAATACCTCTTGACCCATAAATCAGGATCTTTAGCTTGACACAGTGGACAATTTTCCAATAAGTTATTTTCTTCAGCTTTAGACTAATCATCGGATGGTTAATATGTATTTTACAGTTGAAAAATGTGTCTTCAGCTTCGCACAGTGAATAAATATCTACATAAATTCTGTCATTGGCCATTTTCGTGATTTAAAAGTCTATATCGTTTGCGCTTCGTGACACATTAATCAAGTCCAAAATATTTAAATCAGAAGTTGTTTTACCGAGCAGTTTTTGTAAAAAATGTCATGGTCGTTTGAAAAGAATTTATGTACAAAAGGTAAGCTCAGAAAATACGAAAATAAAGAGTTCATTTAGGACTTTCACGTCGCAAGCTATAAACGGAAACCGTTAAGAATACAATAGTCATGATTAAAAAAAATATTGCACTTACATAGAACAGAATCACACGAGTCTGCAAGTGCAACCCCAAACGTACTGAAAGATCTTCGTGCACTATATGAAAATCAACGAATTATTTATTAATAAGACGCATAGGTGAAGAGGTCATTCGATAATAAATTTTACTGCAGCTTACGAATCAGCAAAAGTGATTTAATCGGTGTCAAAAGGAATTGGTATCTGCGTTACCGTCTATCGGTAAATACATTATTGCAGATTCCTGACCTACCTTGCGATTTTACTGCACGATCATCGCAAGATTAAACTTCCGTGCGTCTGCTTTGATTTTATCAAGAGAAAAATCACCTTTCTCTTGATTTCAGCTTCGTAGGAGGTTTGGACTGAATGCGCAGTACGAGACACTCACTGGTTCCGCCAATGACAGGATCGGAAAGTTCGAGTGACGTCAGAGTCTGAATTTCTTCGACAGCTGATTGGTCGTAGGAGCCATTCTAATGAGAAGTGCAACATGTCGCGATCCGCTTGATTAGATTAGGGCAGGTCCGCGTACTATCTCCGCTGTTTTCACGCTTTTAACGTCACATTTAAACTGCTTCCAAAACATCGTCACATCTGTTCGTGACTTCGCTGAACGCTTCGCAGTCGCGTCCATCCTTCGGTGAACTCGCTTGGTCCCGCTTGTCCGTTACTTGAGGAAAGTACGAAATTGTACGTGTCTTCTTGTTCCTGTGTCAGTCGCGAATGGCTCGAGGAACGTAACATAACGTAAATCACAATCCAGTGACTATGGGACGCCCCAGATCGTTCGAGGCCGGAGACGTAATTTTTATCGCGAAGATCACGGAGCGCTGCGTTTGAGTAAACATTGCTGCTCGACACAACGCCAATATGGGACTCCTTTTCTCCAAATTATGGAGCCTTTTTGGGAACGAAGGTGAGTACAGATAGTCGATTGTAGAGATTTTCTTTAACAGTTTTATTTTTTTTCTATTTCTGACGATTCCTTGCTATCGGGTGTTATCTTTTGTTGATCCTAACCTAACAGACTAAAAATTTATCATTTCCTGTACTTTCTTGTATTGCTCTACCAGCATATGGCTTAATCGTTACATTTCTTTGACGATCCCTTGTCACTTTCACAAAGTGGAAAGTCTCGGGTCAATTTTCGTATCTGCTGTATCACTTTCGTTATCCTTTATTTATAATTTATGGACGACCTAGATTTTTTTTAAATGATTTTCAAGGTTTAACGTTTTGGGGGCACTGTAAGGAATGTGATCACGTTACAAATAGGAATTCCACAACTGGACGCTGACTTTCACTTGCGTAAAATGTTCTACGCTTAACAGATGTTGGGCTATTGATTATTATTGCTCTTTAATATGATCCTTCTGTATGTACACGATTATCCTTCAGTAACGTAATCCAATGCTTCCTTCGTGGATAATGAGTACTGCTGGTTTCGCATAATATTTTAATAATAGATTTGCAGTTGGTGCTGTTAAAAATTTGCCCTTAATTTGGCTTCCTCTGGTTCTCAGTGGATTAAATACAGGCGGTAAATTTGTCAGCACAGTGATGATAGTAACTACTTCCTGTCGTTGTCCTTTACGTTGTCCTACTGGTTCAATGTCAATAGTCAATCATTGCCAATTGAATACATGTATTTCTGCGACTAGATTCATTTAAAATTTATTCTGTCCTTTTTCAATATATTCATTATCATACAAAAAACTTTTGAAGATCAATGATAAGAATTTACCACCATTGTCGGGTACACCAAATAAATATTGTATAATATTACTACTTGCTTGAACCTTTTTTTTCCTTTTGTTTGCTGAGATACAATTTCTAACCTTATTTCGAATTTGATACTATTGGATCAATGCATGAGGAAGAAGATTAATTAATTTTGAGATTTTATTTTATTGATGTATCATTTTTTTTATGCTGAACGCATTTTGCCTTTGGAGTGACTTCATATATGTACCTTATACGATGTTGAGTTTAAAAAGAGTTTAAATATTTATAAAGACTGGCTCTGAGGCTACGATATACAGTTACGTTGACATACCATCTGCACGACATATATTGAAAACAAACTTTTTGCTTGGGTTGTCAGATGTTTCAAACTTACAGGAAAGTCAGAATTCTTTTTATTTTTTTACAGAGCACAAAATAGTCATGGTTGGTTTGGACAATGCAGGGAAGACTACGATTCTGTATCAGTTCTTAATGAACGAAGTTGTTCACACGTCTCCAACTATCGGTTCAAACGTCGAAGAAGTTGTGTGGAAAAATATTCATTTTATAATGTGGGATTTGGGTGGCCAGCAGAGTCTACGAGCTGCATGGTCAACTTATTATACAAACACTGAATTCATCATTATGGTGATAGATAGTACAGATAGAGAGAGACTCAGTGTAATCAGGGAGGAACTTTATTCAATGTTGAATCACGAAGAACTCAGTAAAGCCAATGTTCTAGTCTACGCTAATAAGCAGGATTTGAAAGGCAGTATGTCTGCAGCTGAAATTTCAAGACAATTGGATTTAACATCCATCAAGAAGCATCAGTGGCATATACAGAGTTGTTGTGCACTGACCGGAGAAGGGTAAGTGGAACAATCGTGTAAATACAGATAATAATTTTCACAGTAGGCATGAAAAAAAGTAAAAGTTATATCTCACAACCATGATATCTTGTGGTCGCTGTTAATTAGTCCGCAATCTACATTATTGACAGATAAAATTATTTCTTTTGCAAAGAGAAATAAACGCAGTATTATTTTTCAGTCTGTACCAGGGCTTGGAATGGATCGTTGGACGTCTAAAGAAAACATGACGCAGACTGTGAACATTGCAAGCAACTCTAACAAACTATCAGGACTGTATAAAAACATGCGACGATTAGGTACCGTGCCACTTTGATGGTTGTACAAAGTAACACATTCTTTTAGACTTAGCTAAATTCGGTATGACTCTCAAAGTGTAGTTGCATAAATGAATGCGGCTCTGTGAAACATTTAACTATGAGTGGTGGACGGGACGAAGGTCCATTGATAAAAAAAAACAACTTGAGAAGAAACTGTGTGAAAGATTTGAGAGGATTTAAATTTCAGAATATGATGAGGCAGAGACTGAAGAATTCTTATGCAATTATTTTTTTCCCTCTAATAGCAAATGATCGAATACCTCACTGTCGATGTAGAATTATGCCAAATTATTACTACTGCTAATGATTTGACTTTGGTCATCTGGCCGTGAAACAGCTATGCCTAATTATTACTTTAAAACAAATTTACGTAATTTACTTGGAAACGTGGAAAATGCAACTGAACCATTTAACCTCAATTCGTCGAAAAATGCATACATACTATTTTCATATCGAGGAAAACGGGTGACGTGAATTTCGTAGTTCTTTTCGCTTTCTTAGAGATCATTACTGAACATATATTAATCTTGTGACAAAGCATAAAAAACTTTAATTGCAATCAATATAAATTCTGCTCAAAGGTATAAATTAAAAATGGCTTTTTCGAGCAAACCTAGCCAACGAATTTTAACGTGGAGATTCTCCATTTTAACTCTTGCAAGATACAAATTGCTCAGGATGGTTCTGTTGCTTTGTGAATCCCGTCCACCTTTGATGATTTTTATGACAAGTCGGTAGAAAGAAAAAGTTAAAACCCATGGACGTACCAAGTCAATGTATAGACAAACGAATCTTCTTCTTGATCCTGTTGGCTTTGTGCTCTAGAGAGCCCCGAGTGTCGGAAAGACATTGATGAAAAGTCAGTCGTGCGGCTTGTTGCGCAACTACAGAGGCAGGCAGGCAGGCAGGCAGTGTATATAGTTTTTATACTTCCTCGGTGACAGTAATCCAATGTAAAAAGAAAATAAACAGACACGAGTAATGCATGGACGCAGGAATACAACACACGAAAACCATTGGCGATAACTATAAATTGCCTCAAGTTTTGAACGTCCTCGCGTGATAATTTAACTGATTTATTAGAGCTTGGATCACATGGGAACATCTTGTAAGACTTCAGGGACTTCAGGACAAGGTTACTCAACAAGCAAGACTTAAAACTTAGACAGAATGCAGACTGCTCTGTGATACGTGGATTTAAGGGCTGAGACGGTTGTCTGATTTTTTCTCAACAGTATAAGATCTGTGAAGATTAATTATCATTTACTAAACTGGCGTTTTTGTTTCTGTTTTTCCTCCAAGAAAATATATTTTTCTTGGTAACGGAGACAACTCATTGTGATTGCATATGCTTGAAGTCGAATGACAATGTTGTGACTTTTTTCCTTGCGTAGTGGCATTCGATACGATTTCAATTGTCAGGCAGAGAAATACAAAGGAAAATCAATATCTGTTTGATCGGAGAAACCAGACAATTGTTTCATTATTCTCAACTGAGTTGTGCAAATATAATGACTAATTTTTATGTAGCTAGAAATACTCCCTTAGATAATTTTACTTGTAACTTAAAGCATGCGTGGTGAAACATCACTAAATAACGAATCTAAATAAAGTGTTATTTTAGTAATTGTTAATAAAACCATTATATAATTGACTAGTGTCATCTGAAGCCAGAGTGAGAGGAAGATTTATGATAACAGAGAGAAAGAGAGAGAGGGCATAGTATTTTTTTCTCATATTGAGAAAAGTAAGTAAAAACGAAAATGAGTTTTTTTTTTTAAACGAGCATGGAAAGCTGTCATTATTTCCTTTTACTTGTTTCTATTTTCTTTTACCATCTGCATATCACATCTTACGGACATGGCCCCCAGTCCTCGCAGGCATTTACTTTACATCCCTGTTGCATCGATTGAAGAAGTGATCAAACAAGAAAGTAAATTATTGCATTTTGCTTAAAGATTAATAATGTAAGATAAGCCATTCCTTTAGAATGTGCTACGTACAGCATTCGTGAGTTACAATATGAAAACAAGCGAAGGAGTGTATTATGTACAAATTTGTTAACTGATTTGAGGATTGAAATTCTGAAATATAAAATAAAGAAACTTATTATCTACAGGCCATCACCTTCATTCGCAGTCCCACCGAAGACAAACTTTCAAGTGTAACCTAACCTCTCCATCTTAATAATCCTCAACTCCCAATCCAGTACGTGATTTGTTTTCTAACACGAGGGCAAATAAACATCAGTAAATACGGATTTATAGGATTTCTATTTATTTTCTTTTTTTACTTTTCGTTAAATATAAAGTATCGCACACACTCACTCATTCTCGCGACAATGGATCTACCATTGGTCACCATCCTGACACTTAGCACAGGGTATTGTTACAACTTAACAATTAAACGTTCGAGGATCGTCCGATCATTAATGTCCAGGATCTAAAAAAACCCAGTAGACGATGCAAGTCTAGGCATCGAGGACGCATTGGCAATTAGACTAGTGTGAATAAAGTTAATAAATTTCAAAAAAGGTGACGAGTAACGAGCGTCGCGACGTCCATACGAACAGCGATATTGTTCTTACGCGTCGTAAAATTATCCAAATAATATTTGAGTCCGAGTATCAGAGAGATCAGTGTACGAACTCTCGTTATCGTCCATTATCACGCGTCCAATGGCCAATGGGTTGTCTTAGAATTATTTAAGTATCCTGTTAACTTGGATTGGCGCGTGCCCACAGTGCGTGACAGTAACATGAGTCTGCACGAGTACTGGCATTTAAATAAACGCCAGTTCAATGGTCAATGGACTTCCTGAGGATGATAGAAACGGTAGATAAAATTTCAAGTAAAGCTAACAACGCTACGTTCATCAGCAGTATTCTGTCCGGCAACCAAACTCTTCTAACTCCTTGCTTCCCTTCCGAGAGGCCAATGGACCCTAATTCTAATTCGAACGATTCTTCCCGCGGAGGCTCCGATGACCCTGGATACAAGTGGCCCGTACGACACCACGATTCTCTAACGTTCCTAAAGCAATAACAATCAAACGTGTGACTTTAATACGTTACGTTTGCTTGATGAATACTAAATGTCACACCTCTAACTCTTTTTCCTATCACCGCCTGCGTATTGTCGACTATAAGTTTCGTAGTTTTTTACTCCTTGTGTTGTACAAACAGACACGATATGCGTGCGGCAATCAACATTTGCAATGGCGACACCCAACCCACGAAGTCCGATCCGGTTGATATTTTAAATACGATTGTAAAATACCACCAGACTGGGGCAGTGATGACCTCATGAACACCTGGATTTTTATTAAGCTTACGGGTCGATACCACGATGACTTGGGGGGAGGGGGGTTACGAGTTCGAGGGAACGTCCATTTTGTTTCTATCGATTTAACCACGTCGGTGAAGACAGCGGGAACGAATTTTCTTTTTTCTTCGTGTAACGAGTTCGCTAGTTTCCCTTTTGGATGAACGGATGATCAATACGATAACTTTAGGCTGATCTTCGATTCGAAACACGCTTGGCACTTCCTTTTGGAAATTGGTCGCAGCCCCTTCTCAAAATTCGTATTCTTGTTTCCTTTATCATTCGATAACGATATAAAAGTGAGCATCCTGAGTTTGCCGTCGCCGAGCTCAAATGTGACTGACGATGTCAACGATTTTATTGTTTTTTTTTTTTTTCTTCGCAACGATTAATTTATATAAATAAGGATGACGTGTCTTTAGGCCTTGACGGCCTTCATGAGGTGATCGGTGCTCAGTGACTTGGGCCTTTCGATCGGAAGACCAAGAGCACGGTCCCATACCAAGGATGCGAGGACACCAAGAGCACGGGACACTCCGAAGAGGACGGTGTAGTAGTTCATCTCCTTGAGTCCATAGTATTGGAGAAGGACACCGGAGTGGGCGTCCACGTTGGGCCAGGGGTTCTTCACCTTGCCAGTCTCGAGGAGAATGGGAGGAACGACCTTGTAGACTTGAGAGACCAGCTGCGAAGATTAAAATAAGACAGTTCATCAGTCGCTGTGTAATCTTTGAACGCTGTCGTCGCTAGAGACGAACATGGGAGTGAAACTGACCTTGAAGAGGCTGTCCTCGGGCAAGTGCTTAAGCGCAAACTCCCTCTGGCAGGTGTATCTGGGATCAGTCTTTCTAAGGACGGCGTGACCGTATCCAGGCACGACCTGTCCACTCTTCAGCGTGTTCCAAATGAAGTCCTTGAGCTTCTCGTCGCTAGGATTGTCCCCGACCTGGGCGCGCAGCTTTTGCAGCCACACCAAGACCTCCTGGTTAGCAAGACCATGAAGGGGTCCAGCCAAGCCGTTCATACCGGCCGCGAGGGACAGGTAGGGGTCGGACAGGGCAGATCCGACCAAGTGGGTCGTGTGAGCAGAGACGTTGCCGCCCTCGTGATCGGAGTGGATGGTCAGGTAGAGACGCAGGAGTTCGATGAATTGAGGATTGTCGTAACCCAGCATGTTCGCAAAGTTCCAGGACCAGTCCTTGCCAGGGTCGACAGAGCCAAGACCCTTGCCGTCCTTGTAGGTATTCCTGTAGATGGTGGCAGCGACTCCGGGCAGCTTGGCGATCAGGTTCATCGTGTCCTCGTAGACGCTCTCCCAGTACTTGCTCTTGTGAACTCCGCTGTTGTAAGCCTTCACGAACTCGCTCTCGCTGTTGAGCAGGGTAATGGCTGCCGAGAATTGGGTCATGGGGTGGATCTGCTTCGGCAGGTCGTTCAAGGTCTTCACGACGTGACTTGGCAATGAGCTCCTAGCGGCCCACTCCTGGGAGACAGCCTTGACCTGAGCCTCGGTCGGCACGTCACCGGTTATCAGGAGCCAGAAGAGACCCTCGGGAAGAGGTTCGGCGCCACCAGGTGCCTTCGGCAGGAGTTTCTGGCACTCGGGTATTGACTTTCCACGGAAACGGATGCCCTCTTCCGGGTCCAGGACCGAAGGCTCCCAAACCAGACCCTTGATGCCGCGCATGCCTCCGTACATCTGCGCAACAATGGTTTGTTAAATTCAATCGGTCGCATAAAATTTTGAAAAAAAAAATATATAAACCGTCCTTCCTGACGTCGACTATAATATCCTAACACTGTCCAGGACCATGCCTCCACAATGTGGTACGCGATTAATTATTCAAACAAACGCGTACATCTTCGGATGAGCTAATTACGATAAAAGTCCTTGGGTATCTGAATGACCCAGCACAGCACTCTGTCATCACACGACGCATACATGCTATGACGAAAGATCGATCTAGCGACAAGAGAACTTTTTCATCTCTCTATCGATTTCCTTTGCAATTCCTCCAGAGTAAATTAAGTTTCCAAAAATTCAAAAAAAAAAATTTATCCCAATTCACTGATAATCAAAAGCAATTTTGGCTAAAAGATAATTCGACTGATTGTCATTCCACATACTAGTCACGCAGTGCGTACTCATCCTGGTGGTCCTTTCTTATTCAAAAAAAAAAAAAAAAAATGTCAAAAAAAATTTATTCCAATTCACTGATAATCAAAATCAATTTTGGCACCG